>CABEEJ010008120.1:748-25865 GCA_901482245.1 Timema douglasi
GGGGGGGGGGGGGCGAGACGGACTATAATGAGCTACTCACTCAAGATCAGACGTGACAAAACTTAACTAGATCCAACAATAAGAGAAAGACCCGATCCGGAGGCCGCGTGGTCTAACGCGCTACTCTTAACAGTAGAATAGACTGCCAATGACGGGGAGAGTGAGGTTCGAATCTCGGTTGGGTGTACTGAGGTTGTTTTTTTAAATTGATTTTCCACTATCCCTTCAGGAAAATTCGGGTACACTTCCTATAAACATAACCTCGCTAGTACCTAAAACTACTAGTGTATATGAGTGCATAAACATACAAGCTGGACGGGTAGTAAGACGTGGTGCTAGGAAAAAAAACAATAAGAACCTTCATCTTTATTATTATTATTATTATTATTATTATTATTATTATTATTAACACCGCGTCTTACTGCTTCTATTCGGATTTTGAAACTAGGCTTGAGGATGTTTTGGCCATGATAATATCACAGTGAATAATCAATCCATATGGTGACATTGAAGAAACGGATGTCATATTACAAGAGGAACTGATCGGAATAAGCACTAACGAAGAACTTAAGGTACAGTTTAGAAACGGATAACAGCAATTCTGGCTTCAAAAAAGACATACCTGTTACTTATCCCGTACTATATATAGAATATCTCGAGAAAGTTTTTAATTGCTTTTACATCCTCATACCTAGTGGAAAGAGGTTTCAGCGCGGTTACCAATCTCCTAACAAAACAAAAACAGACTGGATGTCCCTAACCGAGAAGATTTGAGATTACACCTAACTAAATTGATGCCAAATGATGAAAATTTATTATTAAAGCATCAGGTTCATCCCTCCCACTAAAAGCATTTATTTTTTGCTTAGTTATTTTATTTAACAGATACTAAATTTTAATTTAGTTCGTTTTAATTTGAATTTAATTAATGAATGTATAAAGCTTAACATATGTGTTTTTTTTTAGTTTTTCACATTACACTTCACTACAGTTAGAAATTTAAATCTTTCAAAGTGAGTATCACTATACCAGCTGTCAAAAACACATTTGAAGTAGATGAATTTGCAAAAATTCAATATTAGGTAAGCAGGGGGTCTACCCAAAACCTAAAAACATGCCAAGTGGTCTACAAAAAAGTTTGGGGACCTCTGCCACCACAGAAGTGGTTTTAATTTGTTTTAAGAAAAAGTAGTCCTCCGTCATTTTTTTTACAAAGAGCTTAAATTTCGCCTTGATGAGTGCGTGGTTTAAATGTCAGGCTCATTTAATCTGGTTGACCGGTAACGGAAAGTATGGGGTTCAAATCCCGACTGGTTGTTTTTGCGCTCTTTTTTTTCCTTAGTGGTTTATTACTCACCCTTCACGAAAATGCAGGTGCATTTCTTCAACATTCTACCTTGCTCTTTACGAACCCATTAGTTTAGTCTGTATGCGTTTTCTCCACGGTGTAAAAACAACGAAAAATTATTTTCTAAATAAAAATTTGGGCTGTATTTAAAATGTACTTTTGGAAACCACCGATTATACTTACAAACAAAATTAATTTTGGGAATAGCACATCACCCGGTTGACTAGCCGTTAAATTTAGCCAATAAATACATTTTCCGTGCATGGAACCCAGTACCTTCGGAGGCAGACATGCTCCCGACTGAGCTGAGGTATCGGGCGGTCAAAAATAAATGATTTAAAAGTTCTTGGACTCATTCTAAGAGTTTACGAGCCAAATAAAAAAGAAATTCAACTCAATTTGGTCTTTAAATAGCTCACCTTGATGAATCGTTTGACCTTGAAGACCATTTAAGGCCTTTCTGGGATTGTGCCGCGTAATGTTTATTCCATGACGTAAGTACAAATGCTTGGAGTAGAAGTATACAGTTCAATTCTCATAGGAATAACCTTATCTGACACCTAAGAAATGCTACTAGATCTACCGTTAGATATATACTCATTAACTAGACCTACTTTCACTTGTTCATACGTCAAGTCATGTTTTCTGCAGCTGTGACTTTTAAAATATATCAATACATATACAATAACAACAATAATATAGTAAAATTCTATCAATGTTTGAATTCTTAAAAGTGAAAAATGACACCTGGACGTGGGAATTGAACCCGGGACATTTGGCTTAGTACGCCAATGCTCTTACCACTGAGCTATCCAGGAATCGTTCCGTGCTCAGGGTCATTCTTCACTCAAATTTTAAGGCAGAGTCTATGAAGGACGTGCGGAAATCGTCGGTTACAAATATGCAATCCCATACAATTATAATAATTTTACAAATGGCTGCAATAAGCAAACTCCGAGTCAAAGGTGGCTGCGTTATTTGATAGCTCGTGATCTTAATTAAATCACACATTTGTAGCCGACGATTTCCACACGTCCATCATAGACTCTGCCTTAAAATATGAGTGGGTAATGACCCTGAGCAAGGGACGACTCCTGGATAGCTCAGTGGTTAAAGCATTAGTGTACTGTACTAAATCGAAGGTCCTGAGTTAGATTCCCGTGTCCTGGTGTCATTTTTCAATGTTCATAATATGATATATACAGTAGCCCCATGGCTTCTTTGGTGCTGACTGACAGCTCACAGCTGACTTCTGACAGTCAACATTCAGGTATATACCTAAATTTTGACCGTCTGAAGTGACAGCTGCTAAAAACGTTTTTGCAGATCATATGGTTCGGCGTAGGGATACATAATTTGGTCTGGTAACTTTTCAAAGCCGTCAGCTCTCAGCTGTGAGCTGTCAGTCAGCACCAAAGAAGCCACGGGGCTACTGTAGATGAAGTAATCCCTCACTAAAACGCATAAATAATAGCTTCTGCTAAATGATTCTTAAATATGTTTGTATTTTTTTAAAAAGACCTTCATATACAATTTGGACTAAACCTTTATTCCCACCAGTTGATGCAGATATGTGTTAGTCGTTTTTTACCTTCACAGACTCCTGGTTTTATGTTTAACTCTCACATTCTTTCCTTTAAAAAATAATAATATAGAATTGCATCTGTGACAGGAATTAGGTTCGTAGTTTGAGGGCATTGCCCCTCTTCTTCATCTGCCGCCGTGTTGACGTTAGCAAAACAGGTAGGAAAAACAAATAAATATGTGATGACATCAGCTCATACATTTCCTGTCCGCCTAACGAAGGCGGGTATAGGCGTGTTTGTTTTATTTCTGGTCACCGCGTCTTACTACCCTTTCGAGCTAAACGCATATGTACACTCTAATATACATTATTATTATTATTATTATTAGCACCGCGTCTTACTACCCGTTCGGGTTATACGCACTTACGCTAATGTGTAATGGTAGGGTGATTGTGAGATGAAATGGAGGACCTACAGTTTAACGTGGAATCCGAACCACGGTGGAGGCCTGGCATTCCCCACATTCACAAGATGTCTTGTCAGAGGTGAAGGAAGGGTTTGGTAATCAGATAAATCTTTTACGGGACCGAGGATTGAACCCCGGCCGCCAGCATAGAAGTCTGACACCTTACCCGTAGACCGCCAGGTCACCCTCTAATATACAAGGGGGGGAGGTTGAATTTAGAGGAAGTGTATCTTTATTAGCGTGGAGGGATATTGGGAAACCATATAAAGAAAACCACTCTCGGTACACCTGACTGATTCGAGCCCCGATCTCCACGTCACCGGTGGTCCAGTCTATTGGGAGATTGACGCCTTAGACCATTCGACCACGGAAGCAGGGTTAGATGTGTTGTTTCTTCTTGTCCCTGTAGCTACAATCGAAATGGTTTGATGGATTTTATTCAAACTTGTTATTTAAACTTTATTTGGTCACACTTCAAGGCCAAATCATTATTTTTACTGTAGTCCTAAAAATTAAAGATAGTTTATTTATGATTGAATTTTGGAAAAGGCTTATAACCTGAACAGTTATAAGACATTATGCTTTAAAAAAATATATGAAAAATTGAGTTATTTCGAAAAATTGACGATTTTGATCAAAAGGGATATCCAGGGAGGGTTTTACATAATTCATAACCAACACTGTAAATTTGTTTTTGAGTTCTCTCAAACAGATTTTAATATATTTTTTCAATAAAATTATTTATTTCGAGGATTATTATCATTTCAAAGTTTACAAATTTTCAATAGTGAAACCGCCATCTTTATTAAATAGATTAATTTACATTAGTCGGTGAATGTATGAACGCTTTTGAAACATAGTTCCCAAGGTCATTGAAAAGTGATTGAGGTTAATACAAAAAGTTCTTTGGCTGTAGATTCGTTCAAAAATCACAAAATGACTGACAAGAACGTTGCCTACCTGTGACGTCACGGAGGATCAAGATAGGGTTTCCAATGTTTTTCTCTTCTCTCTTAAGGACGTTACCTACCTGTGACGTCACGGAGGATCAAGATAGGGTTTCCAATGTTTTTCTCTTCTCTCTTAAGGACGTTGCCTACCTGTGACGTCACGGAAGATCAAGATAGGGTTTCCCATGTTTTTCTCTTCTCTCTTAAGGACGTTGCCTACCTGTGACGTCACGGAAGATCAAGATAGGGTTTCCCATGTTTTTCTCTTCTCTCTTAAGGACGTTGCCTACCTGTGACGTCACGAAGGATCAAGATAGGGTTTCCCATGTTTTTCTCTCCTCTCTTAAGGACGTTGCTTACTTGTGACGTCACGGAGGATCAAGATAGGGTTTCCCATGTTTTTATCTTCTCTCTTAAAGACGTTGCCTACCTGTGACGTCACGGAGGATCAAGATAGGGTTTCTAATGTTTTTCTCTTCTCTCTTAAGGACGTTGCCTACCTGTGACGTCACAGAGGATCAAGATAGGGTTTCCCATGTTTTTATCTTCTCTCTTAAGGATTTTGCCTACCTGTGACGTCACGGAGGATCAAGATAGGGTTTCCCATGTTAATGAATTCTTGTTTTATTAAGTGAGTTTTAAAGATATAACGTTGAAACAAAAACCACAAATTCTTAAATAATTCTAAATATAATCCTACAATGCCAACAAAATTGTTATTTTTATCTTGAATTAGTTTGTTTTTTATAAACGTATTTTTAATAAATTCTCTACAGCTTAAGGTATTTGTCTTGGTCATGAAAATGTCCTGTAGGAATCTTCCTGCCAGGATGTGGATTAAAAAAGTTTATTGAAGCATTTATGTTCATCTAGAATTGGAAACAAGAAATATGCCTTCTTGAAAAGCAAGTGCATGTTTTCAAGGAGCAAAAAACTATAGTTACTGTGTAAACGCGTCAGAGGAAGAGGGGAAGTGTCATCAGTAGATAAACTAGAAGCCTCACAAGGTGAACTTCTCATTTCCTCCTTCATTTTATATTTCGTACAAGTCTAAGTGTGATAGTGTTTAGAGTTCTTAGCAAAATATCTTCGAAAACTCCAAGTAAACAAAGTCGTTAAACATGAATTTACTACAAACCCTGGGGGAATTTGACAAGCGATAAAGTTGACTTAGAATATTTTTCATCTGTGTACAACTAGTTTCATTCGGAAAGTGTGACTTGTGCTGTTAACGATCTCGACTTCTCTATGTTTAATTTGAACGCATGACTAGCACAGTCATTATTTTATATTTATACATACCACATGTGACAAGACAAAGACATTCTCGCAACTTGTCCTGTTTACAACCGTGCATTCCCGACCAAAAGGAAACGGTTGATCTCTTCTTTTGAAGTTATTAAAACGCCGCATCTGGGCTTTAGCTTCTGGGCCGATCACACCGATCATGGTCACGAAGTACGGCGAGCTGCTACCTAGCAAAAGGAACGGTTCTAGCTAATAAAAAGATACCAAGTATTGACTTTTATAAATAAATATTTTGTCTCGAAAATTACTAAACTATAAAGCCACGTGGCTGGCTGACTCACTCAATCACTGACATTAATGTTTACCCACTTCCAAATGAGCTAGAAACTTGAAATTTGGCCGTTTATAGCCTGTAACCGATGGGAAAATTTCAAAAAGTTTAAAAAAAAAATAGTTTTTAAGCCTCGAAACAATTTCAAAATGGTGGAGAAAATTTAAAGTCGTTGCGGATCTTTCTTTGGAGTCCTCTTGTGGCTAAACGGTAAGACTTATCCCCAACTATCAAAATTAATTAATGAATTTTATGTTAAGGATTAAATAGAAGTTTATTATAAAAATTTTAAATATAAAATCTAAGGGTGTTTGGAGGAAACTTTAAACGCAAAATGAAGTTAAAGATAAAGATTTTATTGTTGTCACACGAAACTACTAAATAATCCATTAGGTGCATCCAGGTAGATAGAAAAAAATCACACTATATTATTTTATGCTGACATTTCTGAATTCAGCTATGTTTACGTTATAGATGTCATCTTATTACTTGTCGTTTTTAAAATACTGGCTAGAAGATTTTCTTTCATATTAAGGGAGATATTTCAAATCTGTTCATAATAATATATCGAAGAGTTCTTCTTCCTTCGAAATGTTTACAAGATGAGAAACTTACTGTGGGTGTGTAAGTCGATCGAATGCCAGGAGATTTAAGATTTAACTTAGACTTAGACCTTTCTAAGTTTCGCACACCCAGGGTGAAATCATATATAATCATGGCTCGCTGTAGGCAAGTATTTCTCATTCATTTCTCCATCCCCTTACTCCAACCTTTTGGCTTCTAACAGCAAACTGTATAAGAAAAGGTGCTGGCCTTAACTTCGCCCAAATTTACGATATTATTATTACTTTCTGTTTGGTTTACAATTTAAAATAAACTTTTTAATCAAATGTGATTATGAAACTCATCTTCAAAATCCCTCGAGTAGGATGCAGTCGTTTAAAAAAAACTTTTTTTTTTTATAAACGACTGCAATTTTTGAAGACTTTACAAACATTGAAAAACAACTGAGCTACTCCTACGAGAGTTTGGATTAGGTCAGCCATGAACCGTTAGGTCTGGTACTAGTGACAAACTTCAATAGAAATATGAACAGAAGAATTGTCCTCAGCGTCAGAAGACTTGCCTTTTGAATGCTCACCAGGGTGTAGCCCCCCTATACACCCCACCCCCCATTTGAGGACAACAGCTATGAGCTATGCTTTTCGACCTTAAAATACTTCACTACACCCGGCAGAGTTAAAACCCCGACATTTCCGTTAAAAGGAAAACCAGAAAAGACCAGATTTACACGTTTGTCCGCGTGTACACACTATTTTTGTTATAAAAAAATACACACACACATATATATATATATATTAGCACTACGTTTTACTATTCGTTCGGATTATACGTCTATGTACAAATTACCCTAATGTGTTAGGGGTTAAAGAAGGTTTAATTTAAAGGAATTGCACCCGTATTTGCGTGGAGAGTAGAAAACTACCCTCAGTGCACCCGGCTGGTATCGAACCACCATTATCCCCATCCTCGGCAGTCTAGTCCATTGCGAGAGTAATGCCTTAGATCATGCGGCCACCAAAGAGGGTTAGAAATAATTCAAAGAAAAATTTAGAGTAACCAGCTTGAGCCAAAGGCCAAAAGTCACTACAGTATATATTTATTTCCCAGCTGTCTAAAAATTCTTACTGCGTGTCTAAAAGGACAACAAACACATCCCAAGGCGTATGCATACAAAGTTTCTTTGACCTGCTGGTGGGATAAAAACTCGTCAACTGATTATATTAATGGTTAATATTGTTTGCGAGTTGTATGTTTAGAAATAACTCATTAGTGATTAGATACTGCAAATAAAATTTACCCACTTCGGTGTCTGCATGGTCTAAGACACTACTCTCGCAGTAGACTAGAACGGGGATATAGTGGTTCGATCACTGTAGGTGGTTTTTCCTTAACGGTTTCCCACTCTCTCTCTCTTCACGCAAATGTGGGTACACTTCCTCTAAATGTAACCTTACTCATCCCTAATCTATTAGCGGAATTAGTATTACTATTATTATTATTAGCACCGCGTCTTACTACCCGTTCGGGTTATACACACTTACGCTAATGTGTAATGGTAGGTTGATTGCGAGATGAAATGGAGGTCCTACAGTTTAACGTGGGATCCGAACCACGGTGGAGGCCTGGCACTCCCCACATTCACAAGATGTCTTGTCAGAGGTGAAGGAAGGGTTTGGTAATCAGATAAATCTTTGCCGGGACCGAGGATTGAATCCCGGCCGCCAGCATAGAAGTCTGACACCTTACCTCTAGACCGCCAGGTCACCCCGGAATTAGTAGTCTACATAAATGTATAACCCAAATGGCTAGGAAGACGCGAATTTAGAAAAACAAAGCGCATTAAGTTATTTTGCAAGTTATTTGTTTAGAAAGTTCGCATTAAATGACACTGAATTAAAATAAATACTTTTCAAGTGTGTTTGTGTTATCTCGAGACGCTCAATGTACCTTTGAAATTGTTTCAGAGCCGCGACTGGCTGCAGCTGAAGGTGCTGGAGGTGACGCCGGAACTGACCAGGCTCGGGGCGTCCCTGCAAGAGGCCCTGGAACTTCAGAGGGCTCACGACGAGGTCCTTCTTCAACTGCAGGTGAGGAGGTGGGCCCTTTTGTGCCATAGGGCAAGGCCCCAAGTCTTTCACCACCCAATCACTCCTCTCGAAGACTTTTATTGCTTCTTTCTTGGTGCAGTGACGGCGAAAGGGGGCGAACGAGGGACTTGGAGTTCTCTAGAAATGTGGTTGAAAGTCTGAAATAAAAATCTCTGTGCTTTACTAACCGTCCGGACTATGCGTATTTATTTATTTAATGTGAGTGTGTGTGATATGGGTAAGTTCGAACCCGGATAAAGTCAATATTATCAATATAATGTTGACGTTATCCAAAATACGTATATAATGTGTAGTGAAAGGTGATTGAATAATGTTTTGCGAAGTTTATCCAGATAATATTGACACTATCCATCCGCACTTGGATAGTGGATATTTCTATGGTTGAGGTTAGGTTAACTTAGATTAAGTTGGGTGAGTTTAGTTTAGTTTAGATTAGTTGAAGTTAGGTTAGGTTAGTGTAAAATAAAGCATAAAACGAGGCATTTCGAATGCTAAGTGTTCTACTACGATCCAATTTATTGTTCAATTTCGAAATCTTGTTTCAAAACAAAATTCGTTTTGAAACGTGCTTAGTTTTAATAATATTACTCCACGTTATCCACGTCTTGCTGGTTAGGGTCTATATCCGGACAGTGTCGTAAATAAGATATATTACTTTCTATTTCTGACTTTATCCACTACACCTGGCTGACGCTGGACTCTCCCGGCTAATATTGACATTATTCAGATTTCGCACATTACCCATAAAACACACACATACATATATACAGGGTGTTCGAAAAATCAAGGTCCAAACTGCACACATAGTTTGTTTGAACAAAAAGTAATACCAAATCCCTACACTTAAATTCGGCAAACTATGATAATACCATTAAATTGTGTACAAAGTTTCGGAGTACAGCGCCGGGAGAGTAAAGCTGTGTAAGCATGCGTGTACAACAGGTGGCACTGCACATGTAATAATGACTGTTATGCATGACCGTTAATGATAAACCTCAGAACGCATTCCTATTTCTAGATGGACTGGTGTGTTGTTTACTATTAATTGTATGTTCTGCTGCCGTGCTCCAAGATGTCGAGGTGTGCAGTGCCGTTAAACCTAGCTCCTATGCAACCTGTTGTACACGCATGCTTGGACAGCTTTTCTCTCCAGGCACACAGAAACTTTGAACACAATTCAAAGGTATTAGCATAGTTCGGCGGAGGTAAGTGTATAGGGGTTTGGTATTACTTTTGGTTCAAACAAATTATGTGTACAATCTGGGCGTTGAATTTTCCGAACATTCTGTTTATATATAATTATATAAGTTATATACACTGACGAATTACACTATGGCCAGTGGCGCAGCTAGGGTTAGAAAGAAAAGTCGCGTGCTCTAGGTGCCAAATTAATAGCCATTTTAGCAACAATATAGGTTTTATTTTCAAACTCTAAAAATATAATATATAATTTTATTGGTAGTGGTATGGTCTAAGTCTTCACTCTTGAAATAGACTAGACTGCCGATGACAGGGTGATTGGGGTTTTAATCCCGTTTGGGTGTACTGAGGTCTAACTAAGGGTGAGTTTTTTTTCCTAAATGGTTTTCCACGCTCCCTCCACGTGGGTGTGAGTACACTTTCCTAAATACAACCTTCTTCGTTCTTAAGCCATTTCGTAATTAGTAACTATTCGTATGATCCTGAACAGGTAGTAAGGCGCGGTACAAAATAAACGGTATTATAACGAGTAACCAGTTTTAGAATTGATATAAAAATTCAGCCAAATCTTAAAGAACAGTTTTCAAGGAGTGCCATTTTTTCATTTGCCCTGGGCTCTATCAACCCTATGTATCATAGTGGAAACTTACACAGTAAGCTTGTCAGCTTACATGGTAAACAGAGGGGACACATCTATACAGATATAGATAGATAAACGTATATATTCGACAGTCCAACTCCATGACCGAGCGAAACGAAGAGGCAAGCCAGCTAGCAGACGACGGACGTATCGTAACTCGAGCTGGAGGACTATATTTAGTCCGACAGTGGCGTAGTCGGGAAGGAAGGATTGCGCGGGGAACTCCACCCCGTTCTGACACCGAGGGGTGGGGGGAGGGGAAGCGAAGGATGGGTTGAATAAATCAACAAACTGCGCGTTGCATTTGTTTGGGGACCATTAGACTGCCTCCTTCACCCCTCTCGCGGGCAGTTACATTATTATTATTATTATTATTGGTCACATGGGCGCCCATAAATGGGTGATAAGGAGAGCTCCATAGATTCCCTCCCATTCACTCTTCATCAGCTTTCTTTTCATTTGGTTTTGTTTACTAAACTTGTGAAAAATGTAATGTTACTTTTCAATGGGTTCAACTACAACTAAATTATATTAATATTTCATACACATTTTTTGTTGTTAAAATTTACTCTTGAAACTCATATAATTAACTCATAATAAGTTGAGATGCTGTAAAATTCCCTCCCACAAGATTAAATCCATGAAATTTAATATCTAGGAGGGGGCAGAGGGGTGCAGACATGTGGGACTCCAATTCACCCCCCCATTTAGAAAAACCCACATGTGCGCACTTGATTCTTCATAGTAATCTAAGGCCAGTGGTGACCAGCAGCGACAACGGTTTTTTCCACGTCTTACTACCCGTCCGGGATATTAGCATAGTCACACTAATTTAATAGGTAGGACTGAGGAAGATACAATTTAGAGGAAATGTACCCGCATTAAAGATGTGAGTGGGAAACTACCATTAATGAATTAGGCTGAGATTTAAACCTCCCAACCTCTCGTCTCACTTACGTCAGTCTATCGCGAGCCTGACACCTCAGACTGCTTGGCCCTTGTGATAAAAATTGTTCATTAAAATGTATCAACGATCCTTGACATTGGTCAAGGCCTCACTTTGCCTCGCTACGACGTTCTCACACGTCCATACCTACTCACGCCTTAATTAGTGTTGTTATGTTAGTCGGCAGCCATTTGTCTAATATAGTGCCTTGGTGCTCTTGAATGGGGCACTATAAAGGGTAACTTGAGTTTATTCAAGGTCATTCGATATCCCAATATTTTCACGACACAAAATTAAATAATCAAAATTGAAATTAAAAATAATAACGCAATTTGAGAAAATGCTGTTAAAATTGATCAGTCTTAACCAAAGTGAGGATTGGGAATGTAAAGTTATTAAAATTCACAAATAACTTTGGTATAATTATTCTACACGTATTTAATATATTATCTAAAAAAATGTGATTTACCCTTAAGCCCTTATCCATCCAGTCATGATTTAGTTTTAATAAAAGGGTTTTTAACTATTGTCTGGCTCATGACGAGACCGGTCAGATGGTATTAGATATAGTTCATATATTCACCGGTAGGTGTCACTACGTGATACAACTCAAGGTCGATCAAGATCTCGGTGACTCCAGAATAAACCACTCTGTTCAAATATATTAGGTACTTAGTGACATCTAGCGACGATTAAAAACATACAATAAAAACAAAGTAGGGACACCTAGCAGTGGATTTATAAATTATAATTTTGTATTGTTGCAATCTTTAGAGGATTGAGCAAGATTGAGAACTTTTTTTTTCACTGATGCCTCTCATACTAGAACAGATTACCAATAACCACGGAAAGTTTGCGCTTTGAATCCCAGTCAATGTACTGAATATGAGTAATGTGTTACCCTCAATTCTATTTTTCTTATCCCTTCTCCATTAGAGTAAATATACCATTAGCTCAGACAAGCACTGGGATCACTGGCACATACAGCAGCCTCGTGGCTTCTTTAGTGCTGACTGACAGCTCACAGCTGACAACTGACAGTCAACATTTAGGTATATACCTAAATTTTGACCGTCAGAAGTGACAGCTGCTAAACAGATATTTTTGCAGATCATATGGTTCGGCATAGGGATACATAATTTGGTCTGGTAGCTTTTCAAAGCTGTCAAGTCATCACCAAAGAAGCCATGGGGCTACTTTAGGTACATAAATTTAGCTTGGTGTCCTGATGTTAGTGGGTTCAGACCCAGCCGGGGTCGACGGATTTTTACTGAGTGATAAAAATTCGTATCACAACTTACTTCGGAGTGGAATTAAAGCCCTCGGTCTCATGCTAAATGTGGCATGTAAAAGAACCCTGGAAGGTATGTGAAAATACCTTTCCTGGGAACATTGTTAGGTCCTTTCGCTCTCGCTCAAAGAAATTCTCGTGTGCTAATACATTATGTCAGTTTATAATGCACACGTTAAATACTTCAAATAAATAATATAAAAAAGTGTGTTGTTAGTGGGGGTGAAAACACACTGAACCCTAAAAAACCATTAAAAACAAACTCCAAATAGCTTCTAAAGGTGTCCAATTTATTTTCAAAAATATGCTATGGCGGAAAAGTCTATACAACCTGTGAAGCGGCGTTAATCAGGTAACTAACCTTGTTCCAGAGCAAGCAGTCCCCAGTGGAGGAACTATTGCGGCAAGCGGACCAGCTTATCTCCACCCAGCGGCCTCGAGCGGAGGTGTATGCTGCCATGGCAGACTCTCTTGGCCTGGCATGGAAAGATGTCAACTCGCATCTTGAGCAGAGGAAGCTCATCCTAGACCTCAACGTCAACTACCAGAGGTAGCGTAGGGATCTTCTTACAAGCTTATATAAATTATGTGTGTTGTCTTTATACCGAATACATTTTTTACTTTCTTGTAAAGAGACAGATTGCGACTATTTTCATCCTTGAAGTTATGATAGTGCTTGACGTTATATGTGCCCAAAAAAAACCCTAAAAAAGTGGATGTTACCGAGTATATATTTTCTGTAGTCAAAATGGTTTGATAGATTCTGTGCAGATTTAATATTAAGATGTTATATGGCCATGATTTGAAGTGTTTTTATTTTAACTTTAGCCTTCAAATTAAGAGTGAACCTATCTAGTTTACTGATGATCGATTTTTGAACATTTTCTCTCAAACTATAATCGATTATATTAAGAAATATGTAAGATTGTGTCATACCATCTATTTCATATACCTTCATTAAAATATGAATGTTGTTACATAGTTTTAGTAAAAGTATCTTATAAAAATTTTAATATAATATTCTCTACGGCACACTTAATTTTTTACTGTAATACTAACCCATCAGAAATATCTACATATTTACACTAACAAGATGAGGAAGGACAAATTTAAAGGACGTGTACCTGCATTTGTGTAGAGGGAGAGTAGAAAACCATGCAAGAAAAACCAACCCCAGTATACCTGTTCGGGATTTGTACCCTCGACTTCTTTGTCGCTGGCAAACCAGATCAAACAAGAATGACGCCTTAACCTGCATTCTCACTGGTGTGCTCATTTACTTTTAAATTAGGGTCTTCAATAATATTAATAAAGTACAACAAAAAACACCTTTTATCTTTATTTTAACTGCCTTCTGGCATTATTTGAAGTTTCACAGTTAATAATTTACATTAGGTTTCCCACTCTAAATATTATATGGGAGATTTGTTCTATTTGTTAATAATTCTTCCAAATAAAGTGTGATTATGTTTATTTATTTCTCTCTGCATGTGTGTCTGTTTCTTTCTCTTTCCCCTTCTCTATCCTTGTCTCTCTCTAACCTTCTCTTTATAATATATACTTTTTCCTCCTTGTTGTGGTGGTTTCTCTCGTCGGCATGACACAATATACTGTGTGCTATATATTCATTTGATGTATTGTCATGTTGGTAGTCATGCAGAGGACTGCAAGGACAAGATGCATGCCTTGGAGATGGCGTGCCAAGGCCACCCCTTGCCCGTTGAGATAGACGACGTGAAGATCCTTTTGACCAAACTCCATGACCTAAAGAGGGCCACGCTGGAGTCTCTGATGTCTTCTCTCCAAGATGGCCGAGTGTTGCTGGACAGACTTGGCGAGATAGTTGCCGCTGGAAGCCTGGACTCCAGACCGGACAGGATCAGGACTCCTGCGGAATATGGTACTAGGGGCCCCGGAAAATAACCAACCAAATCATATTTAAATAAAAAATAGTCTAAATTTGTTTCAAATCATATTTAAATAAAAAATAGTCTAGATTTGCTTCAAATCACATTTAAATAAGAAATTATTTAAGTTTGCTTCAAATCATATTTGAATAAGAAATAGTCTAGATTTTCTTCAAATCATATTTAAATAAGAGTATAGTCTAGATTTGCTTCAAATCATATTTAAATTAAAAAATAGACTAAATTGGCTTCAAATCATATTTAAATAAGGGAATAGTCTAGATTTGCTTCAAATCATATTTAAATTAAAAAATAGACTAAATTGGCTTCAAATCATATTTAAATAAGAGAATAGTCTAGATTTGCTTCAAATCATATTTAAATAAGAGAATAGTCTAGATTTGCTTCAAATTATATATAAATAAGAGAATAGTCTAGATTTGCTTCAAATCATATTTAAATAAGAGAATAGTCTAGATTTGCTTCAAATCATATTTAAATAAAAAAATAGACTAAATTGGCTTCAAATCATATTTAAATAAGAGAATAGTCTAGATTTGCTTCAAATCATATTTAAATAAGAGAATAGTCTAGATTGGCTTCAAATCATATTTAAATAAGAGAATAGTCTAGATTTGCTTCAAATCATATTTAAATAAGAAATAGTCTAAATTGGCTTCAAATCATATTTAAATGAGAAATAGTCCAAGTTCTGTTTCCAAACAAAACCAGATCTGGTTCTAGATATTCTCTCAGGAGCCAAAAAGATCCAATTACAAATGCTACTTTATTTTTATAAATTTAAAATAAATAAACATACAGTATTATATTTAAATAACCTATAAAGCAGTGTATTTTTTTTTTCAAGCGTCCTACTACCCACTCACAATATCCACAAATAATTATGCTAGTTAGTTTAGGGATGAGGATATATATCTGTTAAGAAGGGTGTGAAACAACCATCCTTATTATGCCCGGCCAGGAGTTGTAACTCCAATCTTCCCTTGACTGAAATCAATACCACACAAGGTCGACCCTGTAGCTTCCATGATCACATATGCGGGTGCCTTGATGAATTGAATCTGAAACATGTATTTAATTGTTAATATCCTACTTATTAACTAAAAAATATATAGTTATTCATCACATTTATAACATCAAATAAAAGTTTTAACTAGAATTTTTTTTAAATAAAATACTAAAAAACACCCACAAAAATACATTTTTAAATATGAACTTTAACTGTCACAGATAGATTCGTCAGGTCTTACAGCCAAGAATAATAGTTTACTCAACCTGAAGACGCTGTCTGTAACAGTGAAAAATAATTAAAACTCTTCTCACTAGTCATACCAGTAGAGTTTTGAAACTAATCAACTAACTATGGAAAGAGGTGTGTTATTTTAACTAAAATACTTCTTAAACATAATTAGTGATATTTTTATCACTCTGCAAAAATCAATAAACATATTTTAGCTCAGTAAACTTTTTATACCCACGTCAGTGGTTGATTGGTCTAAGGTGTCATGCTGATGATTGAGAGATCGGGGCTCGAATACCAGTCGGGTCAACTGAGGGTGGTTTTCTCTAAATGGTTTCCCACTCTCCTTCCATGCAAATTTGGGTAGATTACCTATAAAATGCTTCCTTCTTCAACTCTACCCCATTAAAATAATTATCTTTGAACTGATAGTATTATTTATTTGAGGTATTTAATGTGCATGTTCTGAACCAATTGCTTAAAACAGTAAACGAGAATTTCTATGCGTTAGAGTGAAATGGTCTACCCATTTTGCTGGAAAAGATATTTTCACATAACTTCCAGATTTCTTTAACATGCCACAATTGGCATGGTACTGATGGCTTTACTTCCCCTATGAAGGTAGTTGTGCTAAATATTTTTTATCATTCAAGAAAAATCTGTCGACCCCAGCTGGGTTTTAATCCATGAACATCGGGTCCTTAACACGAAGACCACTGAGGTCGACAACATAATAGATAGCTTTACATGCTACTAAGGTAAAATGTGTATGCAAACTAGGCAAAAAAGGAGAAAAAACATAGACGAGAATACAAAATTGGATACCTGCGTACATAAAACATGAGAGCTAGTAAGAATCCCAAGAATGTTTAAAAAAACACAGTTTTTCTTATTTTAGGTTTAAATTAAATTAACTTGGAAAAAAGAAAAAAAGGTTGCCATTATTAAATTATTGTCTCCTAACCCTAAAAACACACCATGCACAACTGGAAAGAGGGGAAGGGGGGGAGGGGGGTACACGAACTCCATGTTGAAAACCGCCGTGAGTGTCGACTTATAAGACACCGTGCACATTGTCGCCACTCATCTGTTTGCCCCTCTTAGCTGTGTCCCAAGTGGAGCACTGGCTGGAAGAGCTCCACGACCGCCGTAGGGCCCTCGAACTCTCGTGGCAGTCCCGCAAGACCCAACTGGAGCAATGTCTAGCTCTTGCCCTCCTTGCCAGTGATCTGCATGAACTGGAGGACTACTTGTCAGTGCGGAAGGAGGCCCTTTCGAGGAGCAGTGATCAGCTGGGGGACTCCTCGTCAAGCGCGGAGCTTCTATTGCACGAGCACAGGAAACTGCTGCCGGAAGCTAAGGTGAGAGACTCACGCAGGAGGTGATTTATTTGGTCAAGATAGACAACTGTCTTCAAGGCCTGTAATAAGGAAGGTGTCAACAATCTTTTTGATATTGCAGGCCAAACGTGTTTTAAAAAAAATTGGTAGGCCAGCTTAGAGAATTTATTGAGTAAAAAACTTGAGCTTTATATTTCTCATTTAGTAATTAGTTATTAACCTATTTTTATGAAAACAATTATTTGTTTGCTAAATCTTTTGCGGGCTAGATAAAAAGAGTTGGCGGGTTGGTTTTGGCGTGCAGGCTTTAAGTTGTTGACTGCTGGTCTAAGGCGTCACTCGAACAAAAGACTAAATTGCTGGTGGCTGAGAGATCTGGGTTCGAATCCCAGACAGGTGTATCGAGGAGAGTTTTTCTTAATGGTTTCTCACTTCTACCCACACAAAGACGGGTACATTTTCTCTAAATTCAACTCTCTCCAACCATAACCCATTAGTGTATATAAGCAGATAACCCAAGCAAGCGGTAAGACGTGAGGAACCGAGGAACCCTGTAAAAGTCTACAACAGACGTAAGAGGCAATTCCAGACAAACTCAACAGTCTAATTTATCTATCACTACATGGATTTTCAACTGCAAATATATACAAAAAGGGAGAGGTTTATTTCTTACACAAAACTAAATCTTTATCTTTGAGCCCTGCACCATAGTCACAAATATCAACATGTACTCTACTGTAAAGATAAAATATGCTGAGAATCATATCAGTGGAAATAAAGCTATACCGTACACGAAAAAAGTCCACTCAACTCACCTTGTAGAGATATAGTATTGTAACCTCCCAGGCGCTATTGCCCTTCTCCCCTTCCTGGGTTTTCTCCTGTGACACCCCTCCTTCCCTTCCTGAAGTCATTGACTCTAATGACATCAGGGTGAATTGTTGTGATGCAGATTTGATTGTTTTTACCAACTTGATTTCTCCACCCTATTTGAATTTTTCACCCCATTTGATTTTTTTTCACCCCGTTTGAGAATCCCTGAGAGGATTGGTTCAGTTAGATTTGTGTGTTCCCTTATTTTCTACCCTGTCTTTTTGATTTGGGTCCCAGAGAGGATGTTGCGAGCGGGGTGGTTCAGTGTGAACTCTCGTTATGTAGAAATGGTTGGTTTTAAAAGGAAATATTATCGGACAAACACATTCATGACCAATTTGTGTGTGTGTGTGTGTGTGTGTCACTCTTTCATAACATTTTTACTTTTTGTTTTTCCTCCTCAGGACCTACAAGATCGAGCGTTGAAGATAACCAAAGCAACAGAACAGCTGATGTCATCCGGCCACTTTGCGAGGGATGAGGCAACGGCTCAAGCTTACACCGTACTGAGCTCCTGCGCTGAATACATGGACGCTATTGAACAGAGAGAGACGCTGCTCACTCGGACCATCGCCTTTTTCCGCTCCGCCCACACTGTAAGTGCAACCATGCACTGAAAATATGTTTGTTTCAGTCAGCGAGTCACAGGACAGGCAGAGAAATACTAACATACTAACAACTCTGGGTAGAAACACTTTGCGAACTGTTTATTGGGCGGTGAAACTGCGCTGAGACTATCTATGATCAGGGCAAGCAATTTGAGAAAAACTTCCCACGATTCCGAAACGTTAGTGGGAATTTGCGTTGTTGCGCTTCTCGTGGCACTCCCAGGTCAATCTTTGTCCTCACGACTGTCCGAGGAAGATTCCCTTACCTAAATCCTCAAGACTAAACTGGATAACATCTCCAAGGGAATTTTAAGCTTTACTGTTGGGAAACAGCAACGTCATTCTCTTATTTTCATATGGTCAATCTTCCCTTAAATTTAAGACAAATTTTGTAACACTGGCTCATTGATGTTACCAGTAATCCCTTACAGCCCCAACACATTAACTCCTGACATAATAGAAAGCTAGGAGATTTGGCAACAGTTAACCCAGAAAAAGAGTGAAGAAAAATATTTTCTCCATAAGAGCTGCAGCTCCCACAGAGGGGATGTTCATTGTGGTTCCAGTCATCAGACAAACCTTTTGTCAGGACTATATACTGGAAGAAGAATAAAAATCCACTCCCTGTTCAGTCTGTGTGCAATATCCACACGATAGGTTTCAAGGAACCAGGTGTGTGAGTGACGTCACATCAGCTCCATGCTGTGAGATAAACTGTTTGTTCAAGCAGTTATACTAGTGTCATCGTATTTCCAATCTAATGATGGTCATAGGCATCGATAGCGCTTAATTATTGGAGAAAAGGGGGCAGGGGAGCGAACAGATTATTGGAAGAGGTGCGGGGTGGGGTAGTGGATCCCCCTGTCTACTAGCGGCGCTTGTTATGAGGGTGAATTTTAAAAATGCACACCAGGACTAGTTTGAAGAAAGACACCTAAAAGGCGAAATTTGCAGTAATTTTGCCTGACTCTGTTCAAGGTATTTCTAATTTGTGGATTGACCCAGAATTCTATACTCTGCTTGGGTTTGATATCCACCTACCTGGTGAATGCTAGTGCAGCTCCTGAAGAAGAAGAAAAATTATCACTTTGACCTTATTTCTTTAAGTTGTTTAAGGTGCTGGATAACCAGTAAACCACCGGTTATGTTTTGTAGGCGCTAACGAAACTCGACCAGTTGGAAATTCAACTGACGACGAGTGAGCTGCCCCCGACGTCCCCGCAACACGCCCAGTTGCATGCCCAGGTTGAGAAGGCGCTGGAGGACATAACAGAAGCACCTTTGAGGGAAGGTCACTCTTTGCTTGATATCGTGGGATTCCCAGGTTCAGAGGTGAGTGAGTTGCTTGAAAGCTCATGCACTTTACGCTGATGTGCCAATTTTTATTATTAAATATTATTATGAAAATGTGGTTACACTTCTTCTATATTCATATTTCTTCATTGTTAACATATTAGTATAACTGGTACATATGCATACAACCCAAATAATAAGTGAGACACGGTGCTTTAAGAAAGGTGAGAAGACTTAACACATATTTATTAATGCTTCATTTTGATGGCACATGGCATCTTCTCAGTAAGTGGTAGACTGAACAGGAAGTAATGAACTGGATTGAACTGGACTGAACTGTACAAGAAATAGTGGATTGAACTGGACAGAAAGCAATGAACTGGACTGAGCTCTACAAGAAGTAGTGAACTGAACTAGACAAGAAATAGTGGACTGGACTGGACAGAAAGTAATGAGCTGGACTGAACTCTACAAGAAGTAGTGGACTGAACTGGACAGAAAGTAATGAATGAACTGGACTGAACAAGAAGTAGTGGACTGGACTGAACAGGAAGTAATGAATGAACTGGACTGAACAAGAAGTAGTGGACTGGACTGGACAGGAAGTAATGAATGAACTGGACTGAACAAGAAGTAGTGGACTGGACTGGACATTTTATTATTATTATTCAGTGTTTACAGGCCCGATATCCTACAAACTTTATAAATCCAAGCCGTTTTTCCCCACAATTTTGACTTTAATTCTACAATTACAATATGAATTTCTTTTTTAAAATTATAAAACAGATTTTGGTTCTTAATTTAGTTGAAATTAAACTACCCCTAGTACAATTTGGTCCGCCCCAGTACCCTTCCCCGCTGGGGCCTCTACAGTACCCGGGATTTCACTCCTGAGTCTGCCAAGCACCCAGCAGAGACGGGCATCTCCATATCCACCACCTGGGGAGGCGACCTATCAGAGTTGGTGCCCCACTTACTTTCTAGCCACCACACTTCCATTTTCACCCTTCCTTCCACCCTTGACAATTGAATTTCCTAATCTACCTCCTACCTATATCTCCTCGTCCTTAAGTTAGCTATTCTAACTTCTAAACTAAGGTCAAATAAGCTAACTTAACAATTTTATTCCCATTCCTGCCGGGGAACTCCGTCACCCCAATGGCACCACAGGGCTGCAGGGCAGCCACCTTTCTCCATCTTGACTCTGAGGGCCCATCAACCACAATCCAACTCTCTTGTTTCCAAGGTGGTGGGTCATATGGTGCAGGGAACCCCTCAGAGTTCATATTTAGATTGAGTCCCTCGGTACTTCGCCTACTAATCTTCCCTGGATCTCTCTCTGGTAGTTCCTTCTTGCTTCTAGTGTAAGGACGTACTCGAGCACCACATGTTCAAGGGCTCCCTCCTCGCCACATTCACAATTCCCCGACTCTATTAGTCCCAACTTCCTTAGAGATGTCGTGATGAAGTGGACCAGACCCCGGGATGGCTGGAGGTGTTTATTCTCTAGTCTCTCAACCACATTAGGCAAAAATTGATAAGTCCTCCTACCTGGCCCACTTCTCTCCAGCGTCTCTGCCACTCCTCCAACAGGGCTATTTCCGCCTCTCCAGATGTTGTAACATCGGGTGTGGTGAGGAGTCTCACCTTCTCCATGTTTCTCTTTTTTTGTCCAGTACGCCACACCTTTCTTCCTTATAAGGAGGTCCAAAGCCATACACCTAGGGCCACAATCGGAGCATGCGTTGCTACAGTCCAGTAGGCTCCCGTCAGCCTCAGTAATATGTTCCTCTGTAGACCTTGAATCACCTTAGCCGGAATTACATTGGTTAGTCTGTGAGCCCAGATGCACGCCCCATAGCTCACAATGGAGTGAAGGATCGTCTGATGGTATGTCCTTACTATCTGCGTAGGCGGATAAAACTTCCTCTGTCCCATGTTTATAATTTTGTTCATCACTGACAGAGTTTACTTCATCACTTCCTCCATATGTGCCATGAAGTTTCTGTTCTCATAAAGGGTCATTCTCAGATATCTGACCGTATGGCTTCTTCTTATAAATTTCCTACGTACCGTTATGGTCGGATCCTTGGACAATCTACCCTTGAACAGCGTGTAGGTCGTCTTCGTCGGTACCATTTTTAACTTGACGCTTTTACACCAGGTGTCAATTTCTTCAAGCACCTGGCTACCTTTTCCCTCTAAGTTCCTTCTAGAGTACCCTTAGATGACCTTCTAATAGTAATAAAAGTCTCTGATATCCCCTCCAAAAAGTACAACACTGGTTCCAGGCTGACATCCCAAAATATCGGGTCACATACGGATCCTTGGGAACCGAACAAGAAGTAGTGGACTACACTGAAGAGGAAGTATTGGACTAAACTGTACTGAACCAGAAGTTGGCCTCCTGAAGAGGCTGCTATGTGGGATCGAAGTGCTTGCAGATATGTTATAATCTCTTCACTTTTTTTGTCACCTCACCTCGTCTTACTATCTATTCGTGTTGTACTCATATATGCACTAATAATGCTAATATGTTAAGGGTGAGGGAGGTTGAATTTATAGGAAGTGTATCCATATTTGCACGGAGAAAGTGAAAAACCCATTTGGGGGAAAAACTCAAAATACTTGCACAAGATTCAAACTCTTAACACCCCATCATTGTAAGGCCAGTTTATTGCGAGTGTGACTTCTTAGACCATTCAACCCCTGTAGTGGGTAAGAATTAATATATTACATAAATTATGACATATAGTTAAAAATTATATTCCTGATAAATATATAAATAAAAAAAAATACACATTTCAATCAATTTTAGATTAATAAATCAATCAATTAAGTTTTAGGTTTTTTAAATATAAGTTTTTTATTTTACCTTGTGAGCTTGGAAGTGAACATGTTTTTTTAAGTTTTTTTTATATTTAATTGTTAAAAGACACTAAAATATCGATAAAATTTTTGTAGGGCTTTTTTAATCTGCAAGCATAAACTTAAAATTATTTTTGACTTTAGCTTTACATTTATATCAGAACATTCCTATATAAAAATAAAACAAAAAAGAATTTTTAAACAAAAATCTGTTTTAGTTCTTAAAAAAATTGAAACAAAAGAGTTTGACATTGTTTATAGGTTGTCTCAACCTTGAAATAAACAAAGGGTCGTTGTGATATGGGAAGCAGTGGGGGGAGGGGCAGGGGAGGTGCCACCGGAAGTGAAGAGGGGTTGCTAACGCGAACGTTTGTTTTTGTCTGGTTGTGTTTAGGGTGTGAAGAGGACTGTGGAGGAAATCGAGAACCGTAAAATAAACTTGGGGCAGCTGTGCACGGCTCACAGAGAGGAGAACATCAGACTGTCGCAGGCCTTCACCACCTTCCTTGAGAGACAAAATGACGTGAGTGGAATGCTATTAGAGGAATGCGCAGCAGTACACAGATATTTTGGTTTTAAATAGGGCGTACTGATAAGAGTAGGCACATAAGGAGTCTACGTGATTATGACCTTGAAGATCAGGGATATTAGGAATATTTACCAGCTACACTAGAAATACAATTTTAAAATGTAATTCCCCCCCCTCCCCCCCTTCTTTTCATATGAATAATAAACAGTTCATCATCAACTGTTTCTAGCCTGTGGCCAGTTCATTTTAATAAAATACTTTCATCCTCCGAGGGCAAGGGGGGGGGGGAGGAGGGGTAGGCAGTTGCCTAGGGTGGCAAAAATGAGATATTGTAACTTTGGTTTTTAATTTATTTACCACCTATTGGAATCTATGGCTTTAAAATTAGATTTTGAATTGTAAAGAGTTTAAATCTGTCCAATTTTGTTTTCTAAGTTTTTATTTGTTAAAAGTTTGTTGTTGAAAAATTAGTAGAAAAATAACTTAAAATCCGTCTGATTTTTTATTTCTTCTCTTCTGTTTATTTTCGGAACAAATCAAAAGAAAGGAAAGAGGTGAGGAGTTTGTGACACAAGCTAAGACCTGCACAAGTAGTGTATGATCTGTATGACCAAGAACGTGGGTGAACAGTAGATACAAAGAATTTATTGCTCTTACCTTTTGATGTAATTTTTATTTTTGTGTAACTATTTTTTTTATAAAAATAATATTTTTTCTTACTTAAGCACATTAAAAATTAGTTTGTTTTTTTTAATTGAGAGGGGAGGGCGGCATTTTCATTCATGGCCTAGAGCAGAAAAAGATCACGAACTGGCCCTGATCTTCCTCTTTCCTTCCACTTTTCTTCTTCCTTTATTTGCTTCCATTCTTTTCCTCACTTGCACACTTGCTGTTTGTCTGTGCCTCCCATATTTTTCTTAGTCTCTCTAGCGGTCTTTCCTCAAGGGCACTTCTCGTTTCCACAGAAGGTCTCTTATGCCTCTGCAAAACATCCCAGTTATTTAAATTAATTACAATGCTGTGTCACTAGTGTTGGATCTATTAATAGCTAGCGTTTGAGTTTGTAATGTTAAGAAAACAATAATATTATTCACTTTACTGTTTTTCTAATTTTTCAGTTATATTCTTGGCTTGTCAGCATTGCAGAAGCTTTTCTTCAAGGTCACCAGGATATGGGCAGCGTTCTTGCCATGGCCAGAGATTTCCTTGGTCTTCACCAACAATTGTTGTCTGATCTGCAGGTATATTAACACTATTAAAATACCTCAACCAATTTGATTGATAATTTTAATCGGTCATCAAACATTTTGTTTTGAAATATCCGAGTTGAAAGATAGTAGAGTGTTCATTTAGCAATATGTGTGGTTAATAACCAGTATTATTTTATAAGTGGTTAAAAAGCTCACTTGATTTATAGAGTACATTGATTTAAAACCACACACATCCAAAATTAATATGGTGTACTACTGTTTATGATATCATATTATCATTATCATATACTGTTTCCAGCTTGTGGCCAGGTCAGTTTAGTAAAATGCCTTTATCTTCCTCTATCATTCTTCCTTTATTTCCATTCTTCTCTCACTTGCACACTTGTTGTTATCTTCTCCTCCCATTTATTTCTTACTTTCCCTTGCAATATTTTGGCTCCAGAATTCATATATAATATTCTCCTTGGAATTATTTCCTTTTTTTATTCTCAATGCATAACCATATCATCTCACCATTGCTTCATCTACTATTTCATGTACTGGACAACATCCCCATTACATAACCATATCATCTCACCATTGCTTCCTCTACTAATTCATGTACTGGAC
>CABEEJ010008121.1:0-11135 GCA_901482245.1 Timema douglasi
CACACTTTCAGTAATGTTGGTACAAAAACGCAAACATTCTTTTAAGGATTTAAGTGAAATATATTGTTTAACGTGTGGAGTTGGTAGACAAAATAAATATTCACTAATAATCCATTAACTGTAAATATTACTATTTTGTTTCCTAGTTAAAACCTTTACAAAACACATTAAATAAGTTTAATAAATAATTTTATTTGGAAAAGTAGAACCGGCGGTTTGATGGAACTTGCAACTTATAGAATAGATAATTACATTTTTTAAAATTAAATTATGCAGAAATTAATATTTTTAGATGATATTGTATCCTATTAGTTATAATTGTTTGCAAGATATTTGATCACAATATCAGCTCCACGACATTGCAAGACCAGCTCTGGTAGCGTTTACAGTAAGAATCCCGATTAGGTCAAAGCTACTTGGGGTGAATTATGAATTCTCTAAATGTGGTCCCAGCAGGGGCGTTGCACGAAATTTATTGTGTGTGGTAAGGGGGGGATGAACCAGTATTTTTCCCAACTCCAAGCATTTTGAAATTAGAAAAATTCCCAAGTGACATAAGATAGTACAAGGGCAATGTTGAGAACGGGGTAGGGGTGTCAAGAGGGGGGTAATTATACCAGGAGAATTTTAAAATTTGGGGTGATAATCAATCCTTGTGTAACCTTGTTACAACATGGCATACAAGAAGTTGTAACACTGACCAAGCCAGCCCCAGTTGACTCGTTCCGACTCGTCTACAATAAACCCGAGATGCACTCCACCACAAAATCCACGCTCGACTGAACCGGGGTTCGAGGCTCGCTGCTGGCCGTGTTGGAAGAGCTCCCCCCTCCCCTTCTCACCAAGTGGACAAGAGACAAGCGAACGTCAATCTGCGCGCGCCGCCAGGCGCATTCTAAAACTTCTATGAACTGTATTTCTGCTTGCGAACAATGCTCGTAGGATCTCGAGATTGTTCTCGAACACCCCCTCCCCCCTTTTACTCCGCGCACTGAGAGCACATGTTCATCACAGGAAATATAATGGTTGGAGCCCAGAGTAGGGACACACAGTACACTCTGGGATTTCAAGGTAAATAGCCTAACTTATGTAGGCTCGTTGCTGTTTTCCAAACTCATTTTGGCTATAATATCTTCTATCTTTCGAAATTCCATTTATATATCTACGACTAATATTTATTGCGATGATCTGTTACGTCACCCCTTAAGGCGATGTTTACTTAATGAATACTTGGACTCCATTAATATTTTTGTATCTTTAATGTCCGCAAATAGTTTATATTTACCACCTTGTTCCTTACCAAGGTTGGTTAAATGTGGGGCCGCGAGCCGGTGGAGAGATTAATTGTAGTATGGACACTTTGTTGGATGTTAATATTAGGCTAGTTTATTGTTGTTTCTTTGCTGGAGTCTATTTTTATATGGTTGTTAAATGTGGGGCCGCGGGCCACCCAGTGCTTATATCCACTGACGGCGTCTTGTTTGTTATTAATTTCATTTAGGTATTCTTACTTAAGCTTGGACTTTATATTATGTCAAATATTACTTTAATGTCGCTATCATCGTTTAGGTTAGGGACTTGAGCTCTTGACTCACCAAAGGTTTGAACTTTGAGTGGGGGTTGGCTCTCTGCCCATGCTGTTGATATACATTTATTATTTATTATTGTGTAACAGGAGACCAATTAGTTTGATCTTTATGCTATTCTCTGATGACGCCATTTTGGGAACGTCTAAGTATAAGGATCCGCCTGATGTTATTGTTTATAGTGCCCATCAGGCCTTGGTGGTTCCCCGTGTGCCTTATAACCCATCTAGCTTATGGTTAACGCTATTACTCTTATGTTCCTCTCCCTCATAGAGCTGTACCATGTTATTCTGGAAATAAATGTATAACTCTCTTGTGCTTACCTCTGTGTGTTATTTGTGTGGGATAAGGTTGGGGGTAGGTCACACTTGAACCGAGCTTTTAGGAAACTGTATTTTTAAATTTATTGGTTGATCCTGGATTTTTCAAATTACAAGGTTTTTTCAGTGTGTAAGGAAATAACTTGAATTATTATTTATTTCAGTTTACCTGAATCTAAGATAAATATACAATTGAACTTATGTATATTTATTTAAATTTGCAGATATTGTTCAAATCGTGTATTTTAGATTAAAAAATACGACTGAATTTTCTAGATTGGTTTCCAACATTTTGTAGTTTATGATCACAAATGTTCTCTCTGCGGCCATCGTGACCCTTTGATAGCTTAAAAGCGTTCAAATCCTGGTTTTTAAGTTTTTTCACTGTGTATTACAATCAGCCTGGACTATCTACAGTTAGCTAAACCAGTGAGATAGGTAAAATTTAGAGGAAATGTACTCTTATTTGCTTGGAGGGATATTAGTACAAACTACCCCTAGCCAGAATTAAAATTCTTATTTCCCCTTCACCAACAAACCAAACCAAAAGAGCGTGACATTAAACCCAAATGCCCACTAATGCTTGTTTTAATGATTATAATTGCTTATAATAATGATTATATGCGACTAATATATATTAAAAGAGAATTAACTAGCCCGAGGTTGGGGGGATGATATTATATTATGCTATCAGCATTACAAGACTGCCACAGTAAACAAGTCAACAAGAAGCTATCACAATGGAATAGCCAAAAGGAACCTAAGCATTAACTTGGTCATTTTTAGCACTTTAACAACTTACGATATTAAAATTACGCATATTCCTGTAATCATAATAATCCTTGAAAAAGTGAATATTAAGCTAAAACCTCTATATTTTGACCACAACCAAAACACGCTGCGACCCCCAAGATGGAAACCGCTGCTTTATTATGATACACTTGGAAGCAATATTTAACTTGTAAGCTCCCTGAGATGTTGAACTCGCTCGTCACTTTATCAAAAAATTCACAAAATGGCCATGTTAATCTAAAACATTTTCAGCTGTAAAATAATATAAAATAAAAATTGTATTTATTGATATTTCTTCAGTACTTCGATACCTGTCTACCAATGTCCTGCTTCATATCCTCATGGAAGTTGGCCTAAAATGTTAATACCGGTCAGTGAATAAATGATTCAAAACGTATTGTAATTTAGTGCGTGAGGGTAAAGTGGGCTTCCCCTGATATTTTTAAAATAACTCATGGCAAAATAGAAATAAGCCCTCTAAACAACATGGTTATACGACATTTCATGCGAACACTAAATAACGAATTAAAAAATGTAGCCCAAGTTTGAAAATGTTAGTGTGTCGATAAAAACTTATTTTTTGTTTTATGTAGTCTACTTAATGAAATTAAAAATTAAAAGAGTTGTAACAATGTAACATAGCCCTAAGTCGCTCCTCTTTCTTCATTGTTGATTTGGGACTATTTAAATTGCTTTGATTGTTGCCTATTTTAATAAACAATGAAATAAGATGTGTCTGATTGTTCGGCCCTTGCGTCTTTTCTCCGCAGTTGCACAGCCCACGCCAACCACCCTCTCTACTGCCTGGGCCGTTCAGCACTTACCCGACTCTGAATACACACTTTGGCAGTTACCCGACTCTGAATACCCACTTTGGCAGTTACCCGACTCTGAATACCCACTTTGGCAGTTACCCGACTCTGAATACCCACTTTGCCAGTTACCCGACTCTGAATACCCACTTTGCCAGAAACGCCAAGCTAGGTCATCAGATAAAGGGATGATTTTCTGTTTGATTACCGAGTCACTGTCGTGACTCTTAACATCGTGAATCAAATTTAACACCTGATGAATTGAAACGGGTGAAATGACGCTGTATGCGAATTACAGGAGTATTAGAATTTATTACGCTTTGAGGTGAAAATTGCTGATCCTGAGTGTTGGCGATGGGTCTTGGTTATATAAAGGATTTTCTTTTCTCGGGATGGGATAAGGTGTGTTTAGGTATGATGGTGAATTGTGGGTGAATTATGAGAGTCGTTTTCCGGGAAAGGAATAGGTACGATTGACTTTCCTTGGGATTTGGCCTGAAAAATTTAGGTACATTTCCATTCCCCATCTGGGGCAGACAGCGGAGCTAGTATTATTCTCTGACTCTACTGCCTGGGTCACTAAATACAACATGTTTCTACTGCCGTCTGTGACAAGTTCTCTCTTTACTACGCACCAATAAGAACTCTTCTCTATTCTATAAGCACGCTTGGCGGACATTGTTTACCCCATTCTCACGCACCAATGGAAAGATTACCCTCCCTCCCATTGGACAAGACCAGGCAGCAGTGGAGGGTATATAACACGGTGATTCCTTTATCAGAATTCCCGGACGTTCTCGACTTCGTTGTCTCCAGAACAGTGGTGGCTCTTGTATAGGCACTGTAGAACTGCAGCACCCCATATTTTCACTTGATATTATCGATAGCATTTAATATAATGAGTCCTTTTTTCTTTAATTATTCTTTATTTTTGTAGTACAATATATATTCCTTAGGCTTAATGTCAGTACTTCAGTAGCCACCCCCCAGTTTATGAAAATGATACAAAAATCTTTGTGTGGAACTGTGCGCTTCACAGTGCCAGTGAAGTGGTGTTTGACTGTTGTGCGCATGCGCACATAGGATCGGGCTGGGGAGGAAGGCGGGACTGCCAGGTAGAAAGAGCATTGTTGTTCTCGCAGTGCCGGCTCTGGCGTGATGGTGGAAGGAAGTTTTATTTTATTTAGCGTGTGTTGTGCTTAAATATTGTGTACCATATTCTTGAATGTGATAAAGTGTAGAAGAGTGTAGAATTATATTATTATTCTCCGTCCAGCTATTCTATTTGATTAATTTTTTCCGGTTCTTTATTTTAACAGAAAGACTAAATGCGCTTACAGTACTTTCAATGGCGAAAAATTTACTCAATTGTCATCTAGAGATCAAGGAGAAATTTAACTTTTTTTCGCAATTAAAACAAGAAGAATGGATTTTATTTTTAAATGAATTGATCAAGCTTGAACTGTAACAATTTAAAATAGAGTAAGTAAAAAAGTTTTTTTTTGTAAGATTTTATCAAGTTCCTGAATAAATTTTCTTTTTATACGTGTTTTTTTCCTTTTACACAATTTTAAAACAAAGGCTAAAAAATTTCTGGAGCAGCACCCCCACTAATTTTAGCTACGAGCCACCACTGCTCCAGAGGGATCATAACATGATTAGGGCTGAAGTATCTATCTGAGCTAAACTCGGATCACAGTCTTGTTCTCGTGAAACTGGGACGCCCAGTGTCCTTCATATACACCCCCTCCCGCCAAAAAACCCCTGACTTTAAGTGCACTGACTGGGACATGTTCACGAATGTGTTGAGAGAGAGGTTGGGACCCACCCCTATCTTTCGAACAGCAGCAGAAATCGATCGTGGTGCGAGGTTCATAGTTTCCACCATCAAGGTGTCACTCGAAGCTTCGACGCAATGGCACCGTCCTAAGAGGGCGCCACAAGCTTCTTTACCCAATTATATCCTCAGGCATGTCCAGGAGAAAAATCGGCTGAGAAAGACTTGGCAAATCTCGAGGGACCCGGTAGATAAAGCCAACTGAAGCCGCAAAGTCCATGCGGTTCGCGAGATGGTCCAAGAATACCGGAACAGTGTCTGGGAGGACAAGATTAAGAACCTGTGGTGCATGACGAGGAACTTGATGCGTGTTCCCAAACCAAGGCCACCTATTGTAAGATGGAACGGACGTGGGGAGGGGGGAACTCCAACCAGGAGAAGGCTGACGCTCTCGCTGAACACCTGGAGGTGCAATTCGTGCCATACCGAATGATAATCTGTCAGACCCGGTGTACATTGCGCCCGTGGCTCGGGTTATTGGTGCTGTCTCCACATACCCTTAGATGAACCTGAACTCACAGAGGTGACACAAATGTCGTGGGAGTTAGCAACTCTAAGATTAAACATGGCCCCCGGACTGGACGGTATCAGTAACGCGGTCCTCCGAAATCTACCCTTGGAGGTGATTAACTTCCTCGTGGGGTCATTCAATGCCACCCTGCTCCTGAGTCACTTCCCCGAGCTCTGTAAGCACACCAACGTCCTCTGCTTTCATAAACCGGGTAAAGACCAATCCCTAACTTCGTCTTACCGACCGATCTGCTAGCTCGACTGTCTAGACAAGTTGTTAGAGGGACTTCTACTGACTATACTGATCAAACATGTTACCGAGGTGGGCATTTTGGTGGACGAGCAGTTTAGCTTTCGGGCTGGACAAGCTACGCCTCATCAACTTGTTCGACTCTTGGAACATGTCACGAGAAACTTCAACATCAACAAGCTGACTGCTCCTGTCTTTATCGACGTGGCAAAGGCCTTCGACTGTGTTTGGCACGAAGGTCTCCTTTTCAAACTCCTTTCCCTGAACCTACCCTTCGACTTAGTTAAGGATGTACAATCTGATCTATCCCACCACACCTTCTCCACTACCTTTGGGAACGCCACCTCCCAGGTCAGAAGCATCCGGGCTGGAGTGCCACAGGGTTCTCTCATGTGCCCGCTGCTCTTAAGTCTATATGTGAAAGACATTCCTAAATCCCCAGACACCAAGTTGGCACTGTATGTGGACGAAACGGCTCTACAGTGGAGTCGTGGTGAGGGAATTTGGTGGAGAGGTGACTCCAGACGTACCAGACGCAGTTGGAGGGGTGGATGACCACCTGGAGGACAAGTATTAACGTGGAGAAGAGCACAGCAGTGCTCTTAACATGGAAAAGAAAGTTCTACAGGCCGGCCCCACTCCGGATGTTCGGAGAACAGATCAGATGGGCGAACATTGTTAAGTACCTAGGACTTAAGCTGGAAACCAAACTTACCAGGCTACAACACTGTAGTGAGAGACTGAACAAGGCGAGGCAAAGGCTGGGAATCCTAGGCCCACTGCTTAACAGGTGTAGCGCCTTGCCTACAAGGAACGGTCTGACACTGTACAAGCGGTTGATCAGGCTGATCCTCGACTATTCGCGTCCTGCTTAGGGCCACCTGGCGGACACGTATGAGGAGGATGCAGGCGTTCAATAGTGGGTGTCTGAGGATCATTGTGGACGCGTCTTAGTACGTTCGGAACGTGACTCTGCATCGTGATCTGGATATGCCTCTTCTAAAGGACCACTTCCAGAACCTGGCTCAGTCCTTCTATGCTAGAAATTCTGGGGCCACCAATTCTCTTATCCAGGGGCTTGTGAACTACGTCGTCGACCCTGGAGGGTGTCACTGACGTCCTAAAGCTCTGCTAGGATAAGCGAGAAGTGTAAAACAGTGGTTTGGGAGGCTCTCATCCAGCCCCATATAGTAATGTCTCCGCATGTAACTCTAAAAATTCTTATTCGGCTTACCAACATACTTACCCCCCCCCCCCTCCACTAATATTAATAATAATATATCTTCTATTTGTTTCGGAAACTTCGCTAAATGGGACAATCAGTTTGTTTTAATTTCCAAAACCACATGGCGTGAACAATTGGTCAGTACGTGTTGGAATTTTCTCTCATGCCCCTATTCAGAGAGCATCAGAGCATGCTAATCTGCTTTTGCTTCTGTCAGAATTCAGTGGCTACCAAACCATGGTGTGCCACATATTCAACAAAGTTAATACATATTCTTATGTTACGAAAGAGCAATATTATCTAATATCCTCCCACTCCTTACTTCCCCCCACGACACACGTTGCCGGGACCTTCACCAGTCCCACCGCGACCACGTTGCCGTGACATCCTCTTGTCCCACCGCAACACACTTTGACGGGACATTCCCGCCGATGTTTTTCTTAACCCTACACACACGACCCTAAGACCGGAGACTATCTACAACGTCACACACACATAGACTGGACATCTGCTAGACATAACTCAGCTACCCCCGACGCCGAACGACAGGGATAGCAAAGATACATCAGTTCAATTAAAACTAGTATGGATACTTTCTAGAAAGATTATTGTGTATTTCAGAAGTCAAACATTAACACTAACCTCAATGTACTTATTTCATCAGTCAAAGCTTCCAATAATAAAATAATAAAATGTTGCGTAACATTAACTTTATTTATGCCTTAAAAATTTAATAAAGCCCTAATTAAGGCATTGGTTGTATAACATGATAATTTTAATAATAATACTGTGACAGTCTAGCAGCTACGAAAGTCATAGCTAAAAACTCTAAATCATCAATAAAGCATTGACTGACAATGTTGCCACTCCAAGCCTTGTTGGCAGAGTTAAATTTTGCTACTGGGCAGCTCATGTTCCCCTATGACTCGTTTCCAAACTGCATTCGGCACACACTCACCGGCAGTTACCTCTGACTACTGACAACGGTGCTATTAGACTACTTGGTTAACTAAGCTTTATATAATCTACTAAACAAGAAATCTACTTTAAATGTTTGACAATTTTTGAAGTTGGGATTTTTTGTAGATTAGGGATCAATAGTTGAGAAATTTAAAATTTGTCTCTACGAATCTGTGGTTAAGGACTTTCATAATAGAAAATACTGGGATACAGAATAAGACTAGAATTTCCCAGATCAAGATCTAAAATCTCACAAAATTCCCAACTTACAAGGTTTTAACAAATATTGGAGGGGGGTGACACCCCTCATCGTCTCTGGGCCCCAGGTGTTATCATACCTTAGCTTGTGGAAAGAGCCTCGATAACAAACAACAATGCATTTAAACATGGTGGCTACTACTAGCTAAAGATAATACCTTCAATTTGATAGTATTTCTAAAGTAAATAGAGCGGTATTAGTCTTGTGGGTTCAAGTTTCAAGTAGTTTACACCCTTTCCCATGCCTCGTCCCTTATCTTGCCTAAGTGCTCTCAGTAATTAATATAGGTATGCTCTAAATATATATATATATATATATATATATATGTAACCATTAGGATTATACTCATACATTAATTACACTAAGGGAGATTAATAAGGTAAAATTTTATAAGAATTGTACCCGCATTTGCAGTGAGGGAGAGTGTGAAACCACTAAGGAAATAAATCTTCAATAAATTCTTCTGGGATTCAAGCCTCAACTTCCCCTTCACCGCCAATCTTGTGAAACACCAGAGTAGTGCATTAGATCATGCGACCATATTATTACTATGTATTATTACCATAATTTAAAACTGATTAACTAAAGTTTTATGTCCGACACTTTATCTCAGTCGGTATCGTGTTTGTCTGCTGAGCTAAAATTTATGGCTCGATTCCTGGCATGGTTGAAAAAATGTATCATTGGTGAAATGTGGATCTCCCCTCTCTCGAAGATAAATTAACGGCTGAGCTGCTGGGTGTTGTGTCGGTTCTAAATTTAAGCCAGTTTATGATTTGTGTGCTGATATAATCATTCGGCTACGAAAGTGCACGTTAAATATCTCATAAATGAAATAGCTTTTGATCCGTATTTTAATTTAATGCATATAAAATATATATTTCAATTTGTATTAAATGTTGTATTAGAGGGGTTTGGGTTCACCCGCCCCCACCACTTCCCACCCTCCTTGAATTGTCAATTAATAGTAAGGGCCAGTCTCATAGTCGGACTTAGTACATCTCAAGTGTGGTGTTATACTAAATACAGGACATCTATCTAGACCAGAATGTAATGAGACAGTCTCATAGTCTGACTTAGTACATCTCAAGTGTGGTGCTATACTAAATACAGGACATCTATCTAGACCAGAATGTAATGAGACAGTCTCATAGTCTGACTTAGTACGTCTCAAGTGTGGTGCTATACTAAATACAGGACATCTATCTAGACCAGAATGTAATGAGACAGTCTCATAGTCGGACTTAGTACGTCTCAAGTGTGGTGCTATACTAAATACAGGACATCTATCTAGACCAGAATGTAATGAGACAGTCTCATAGTCGGACTTAGTACGTCTCAAGTGTGGTGCTATACTAAATACAGGACATCTATCTAGACCAGAATGTAATGAGACAGTCTCATAGTCGGACTTAGTACGTCTCAAGTGTGGTGCTATACTAAATACAGGACATCTATCTAGACCAGAATGTAATGAGACAGTCTCATAGTCGGACTTAGTACGTCTCAAGTGTGGTGCTATACTAAATACAGGACATCTATCTAGACCAGAATGTAATGAGACAGTCTCATAGTCGGACTTAGTACGTCTCAAGTGTGGTGCTATACTAAATACAGGACATCTATCTAGACCAGAATGTAATGAGACAGTCTCATAGTCGGACTTAGTACGTCTCAAGTGTGGTGCTATACTAAATACAGGACATCTATCTAGACCAGAATGTAATGAGACAGTCTCATAGTCGGACTTAGTACGTCTCAAGTGTGGTGCTATACTAAATACAGGACATCTATCTAGACCAGAATGTAATGAGACAGTCTCATAGTCGGACTTAGTACGTCTCAAGTGTGGTGCTATACTAAATACAGGACATCTATCTAGACCAGAATGTAATGAGACAGTCTCATAGTCGGACTTAGTACGTCTCAAGTGTGGTGCTATACTAAATACAGGACATCTATCTAGACCAGAATGTAATGAGACAGTCTCATAGTCGGACTTAGTATGTCTCAAGTGTGGTGCTATACTAAATACAGGACACCTATCTAGACCAAAATGTAATGAGACAGTCTCATTGTCGGACTTAGTATGTCTCAAGTGTGGTGCTATACTAAATAAAGGACACCTATCTAGACCAAAATGTAATGAGACAGTCTTATAGTCGGACTTAGTACGTCTCAAATGTGGTGCTATACTAAATACAGGACACCTATTTTGACCAGAGTGTAATGAGACAGTCTCTTAGTCAAACTTAGTACGTCTCAAGTGTGGTGCTATACTAAATACAGGACATATATCTAGACCAGAATGTAATGATATAGTCTCATAGTCGGACTTAGTATGTCTCAAGTGTGGTGCTATACTAAATACAGGACATCTATCTAGACCAGATTGTCATGAGACAGTCTCATAGTCTAACTTAGTACATCTCAAGTGTGGTGTTATACTAAATACAGGACATATATCTAGACCAGAATGTAATGAGACAGTCTCATAGTCTGACTTAGTACGTCTCAAGTGTGGTGCTATACTAAATACAGGACATCTATCTAGACCAGAATGTAATGAGACAGTCTCATAGTC
>CABEEJ010008121.1:11794-25864 GCA_901482245.1 Timema douglasi
GCGGTCCAGGGGTAAGGTGTCAGACTTCTATGCTGGCGGCCGGGGTTCAATCCTCGGTCCCGGCACAGATTTATCTGATTACCAAACCCTTCCTTCACCTCTGACAAGACATCTTGTGAATGTGGGGAATGCCAGGCCTCCACCGTGGTTCGGATTCCACGTTAAACCTTAGGTCCTTCATTTCCTCTCACAATCACCCTACCATTACACATTAGCGTAAGTGCGTATAACCCGAACGGGTAGTAAGACGCGGTGCTAATAATAATGTAAGATTAACATGATAATATTAGAAAAGGCATCTATTGGTAGGATCTTTGGATGTGAAATTAATCTAGATTATGCATTGGAATATAAAAGAAAAATTCTTTCATTTATTGTGTAGCACAATTTATTTCTATTTCATCATAGCTCTAAATGATTTATTTTAGCGATATTAAACATTGTAGAAGTAAAAGGGTATATTAATATGTCTCAAGTACTCATAGTTTCCTAACATAATCCAGTATCCCCATCATCTACGATAGTGTTTAATAAAATCTAACGACTTAGCATACTAACTACAGTAGCCCCATGGCTTCTTTGGTGCTGACTGATAGCTTTGAAATGTTACCGGACCAAATTATGTATCCTTACGCCGAACCATATGATCTGCAAAAACATGTATTTTCAGATGTCACTTCTGACAGTCAAAATGTAGGTATATACCTAAATGTAGGCTGTCAGAAGTCAGCTGTGAGCTGTCAGTCATCACCAAAGAAGCCGTGGGGCTACTGTAGTTAAAAGAGGAGAATAAATATAAGTTATTGAACGTTACTAAGTATTAGTAATATATTTAAGGTCAATTCTATAATTTCCTTTCCACACTAAATTATATACAAATCAAATTTTTGGTTTTACCTTATTTATTCACAATAAATAATATATTTAACAACATATATACATATTAAAGCTTATACTCCATTTTCTCTCTCAGCTACAACCACCTTTTATAATGTCAGTAAGAAAAAGGGAAATAAAACTACAAAACTTTTTATCTCAACATAAAGAGGAAAGCTCACTGCTAGTTCTTAAATATCTTAACCTTTTATGTTGTGAGCCAATACAAAAAAATACTCTTTTTGCTAGGGTAAAGCTAAGTATAAAGCCAACTTTCATCCTACCTAGACTTCAAGCTCCGAAAAATTTGCTTTATAAATTGTAAAATAAGCCAAAGTAACATTTTAAAACATTTTTTTCTATTAATATAACTCAAAATAGCAGGTTGTTAAAGAAAAAGAGCTTTGTCAGAATAATTCGACTTTATTTGGACGTGACCCGCCTCGGTGGCGTAGTTGGCTAACGCGCTTGTCGTGTTGAGCTTGACTGCTGAGGACGGGGAGATCGAGGTTCGAATCTCGGTCGGGTTAACTGGGGATGTTTTTTCCTAAATAGTTTTCCACTCTCCCTCTACGCAAATGCGGGTTCACTTCCTCTAATTTAACCTTCCCAATTCCTAATCCATTAGAGTAATTAGTACTTAAAGCGTATAAACCGAACGGGTAGTAAGACGTGGTGCTAAATATTATTATTTGGACGTGAACCATATTTTGAAATAACCCATCGTAGAATTAAATATTGCGTTAGAACTGAACGTCTGCATGGCAGTTGCTTCCCCACTGAGGCGGCCCCCTTAATCATCCCGCGATATTCCACGTGTTAATTGCAACACTGCCATTATCATTGTCTCTTGTCAGTCTCGAGAAATATGTGCGGAGCTATCTCTGAAATACAAAATGCAAATGACGACTGCGGGTGAATGCCAAACAGATTATTAATTGTCTGATCAGAAATTATCACAACCTTGTATGTCGGTAAGGATGATCATTCATTGCCGCTTGATGAGTATTTACATTTCCCATTTGACTGAAACTCGATCACGGGGACACAAAATTAAGAGTCGTAAACCGCCCAGCTGAGAAATGTGGTTGTCTTTTTTTATTATTTTGTAGGTGACCTGGCGGTCTAGGGATAAGGTGTCAGACTTCTATGCTGGCGGCCGGGGTTCAATCCCTGGTCCCGGCAAAGATTTATCTGATTACCGAACCCTTCCTTCACCTCTGACAAGACATCTTGTGAATGTGGGGAATTCCAGGCCTCCACCGTGGTTCGGATTCCACGTTAAACTGTAGGTCCTCCATTTCATCTCACAATCACCCTACCATTACACANATCTCACAACCACCCTACCATTACACATTAGCGTAAGTGCGTATAACCCGAACGGGTAGTAAGACGCGGTGCTAGTAGTAATAATATTATTTTGCGTATCGCGTCATACCAACCGTAAGAGTCAGCTGCATATTTTCACTAAGAGAGTAGAGACTAACAAGGCGGAGTTAAAAGATAGTGTTATTGTATTTGGGCAAAGGGAAAATGGACAATTAATGAGGATAAACCACAGCTGGGATTCAAACCCCGACCTTCCAATCATCGAAGAACGAGTTTAAATGAGCGTTAAGTTTAGTCTGTATGCCCAACAATGGTGGTTAGACATACATACATTATATTTTCATATAAAAGTTCATGAAGGAAGGATCCTGGCAGTTTGTGTTTTGGACCACTTTCCTTTGCTTATCATTAAAAATATAACTCTAGGATTGAGCATCTATTTAAAGTAATTGAGCTAACATTCAAATCTATTTTTGTGTAAAACAAAAAGAAATAGGCTCCGATAAAACACCTTAGCTTCCACATTTATTGGTAGTGACAGGCTGAGAGAAAAAATCTTAGCTTCCATATTTCTTGCTAATTAGAGAGATTGGTTAAAACACCTTAACCACCATATTTCTTGCTAATTAGAGAAATTGGTTAAAACACCTTAACCACCATATTTCTTGCTAGTAAGAGAGATTGGTTAAAACACCTTAACCACCATATTTCTTGATAGTAAGAGAGATTGGTTAAAACACCTTAACCACCATATTTCTTGCTAGTAAGAGAGATTGGTTAAAACACCTTAACCACCATATTTCTTGATAGTAAGAGAGATTGGTTAAAACACCTTAACCACCATATTTCTTGCTAGTAAGAGAGATTGGTTAAAACACCTTAACCACCATATTTCTTGATAGTAAGAGAGATTGGTTAAAACACCTTAACCACCATATTTATTGCTAGTAAGAAAGATCGGATAAAACACCTTAACCACCATATTTCTTGCTAGTAAGAGAGATCGGATAAAACACCTTAACCACCATATTTATTGCTAGTAAGAGAGATAGGATAAAACACCTTAACCACCATATTTATTGCTAGTAAGAGAGATCGGATAAAACACCTTAACCACCTATTTATTGATGGCAATACCTTTCTTTAAAAATTATCAATGGAAGTGCGTACATTTTGATGTCCGACATATTTGGTTGCTTACGTCTTTTCTCCATTGGGTTGCTGATAGTCACTGACGGCGCGGCGCGGCGGCCCGTGGTGTTGACCATTGTCTTGATTGAGCCAGGGCTATTGCGATGCGAGACGGGTTCTAGACGGACACTTGTCTCAGTGACCATATCAAGTCATACCATACTATAGCACGACACTCCATTGTTCCCCCCGCAGCATTGTTGCCAACACTACGCCATTGATAAACTCACCTGATGGTATTACAGAGCTTACCTGGGACATAGTTTTGAAAACTAGTTACCTTTAAATTAAAGGCTATTAATAGCTTGTTTTTAGAGGTAAGGATTAGAAATATAGTTTAATGAAGTGGAGTGTGGAGAGAGGATGGAAAAACCTATTTTTTTTATATCTATCACACGTGGAAAACCATTTCCAGGTGCACCCGGCGAAAACTATAATGTATACCAATCTATCACTGGTGATCCATTTTATTGGTAAAATGACGCCTCAGACCATGCGACCACCAGTTTGGGTGCCTGAATGAAATTAATATAGATAGCCGACTAAACCTTTGCTCTGAGGAAAGGTTGTTGTGTTGAAAGCTATTGTTACTCATAAATAATAAAATGTTATTTACATTTTATAATAAAAACACTTAGAAATTTCTTGATGTTTACCGATCTATAACTTTATATAATAAAACTGAAATAAGGTATGGCCGGAAATAAAAATCCACCCACATAAGAGCTGGAAAACTGAAATTGACAGGAAGGTAGGACACCTCCAGATAACCAAACAAGTCTTAAATTGAAATTTGGCAGGAAGGTAGGACACCTCCAGATAACCAAAAGAAGGTAGGACACCTCCAGATAACCAAACAAGTCTTAATACTGAAATTTGGCAAGAAGGTAGGACACCTCCAGATAACCAAACAAGTCTTAAATTGAAATTTGGCAAGAAGGTAGGACACCCCCAGATAACCAAACATGTATTAATACTGAAATTTGGCAAGAAGGTAGGACACCTCCAGATAACCAAACAAGTCTTAAATTGAAATTTGGCAGGAAGGTAGGACACCTCATGATAACCAAACATGTCTTAATACTGAAATTTGGCAAGAAGGTAGGACACCTCCAGATAACACAACAAGTCTTAATATTGAAATTTGGCAGGAAGGTAGGACACCTCCAGATAACCAAACAAATCTTAAATTGAAATTTGGCAGGAAGGTAGGACACCTCCAGAGAACCAAACAAGTCTTAAATTGAAATTTGGCAAGAAGGTAGGACACCTCCAGATAACCAAACAAGTCTTAATATTGAAATTTGGCAGGAAGGTAGGACACCTCCAGATAACCAAACAAGTCTTCAATTGAAATTTGGCAGGAAGGTAGGACACCTCCAGATAACCAAACAAATCTTAAATTGAAATTTGGCATGAAGGTAGGACACCTCCAGATAACCAAACAAGTCTTAAATTGAAATCTGGCAGGAAGGTAGGACACCTCCAGATAACCAAAAAAGTCTTAAATTGAAATTTGGTAGGAAGGTAGGACACCTCCAGATAACCAAACAGGTCTTAATACTGAAATTCGGCAGGAAGGTAGGACACCTCCAGATAACCAAACAAGTCTTAAATTGAAATTTGGCAGGAATGTAGGACACATCCAGATAACCAAACAAGTCTTAAATTGAAATTTGGCAGGAAGAAAGGTCACCTCCAGATAACCAAACATGTCTTAAATTGAAATTTGCCAGGAAGGTAGGACACCTACAGATAACCAAACAGGTCTTAATACTGAAATTTTGCAGGAAGGTAGGACACCTCCTGATAACTAAACAAATCTTAAAACTGAAATTTGGCAAGAAGGTAGGACACCTCCAGAGAACCAAACAAGTCTTAAATTGAAATTTGGCAGGAAGGTAGGACACCTCCAGATATACAAACATGTCTTAAATTGAAATTTTTTAAGTGATAGCTTGACATATGTTGGGTTTGGGTGGGGTTGTTTAAGGGAGTTAAGGGACTTAAAATTTCCAAAATTAATTTCCCAATGAGGTATAAAATTGAAATTCGTAAGAAATGTAAAGGGACCACTTAATATAACCATAAGCGTCTCACAATTTTAAATGGAAACCCGGGAAATAAGATAAGGGGCGGGTGAACACAAGAAAAAAGAATCTTTAAGATGGGATGGAATATTTAAAATTGCCAATCCGATGAAAGGAACCCTCCAGATAACTAAATAAAAATACAAATTTCTAAGAACAAAATTGGAGAAATGGAGACGGGAGGTGGGGCAAATTTCTAAAACTAATTCAAACTACTTATCTTTGTGTGATAAAATTGAAATTTGGCAAACGGTTTTTTGACTATTAGGGTCTACAAATAAACATTAAAGTCTGAAAATTTTAAATTTCAAAATGGAACTCCGTAAGATGCTGGTGAGGTTGAGGAGGGGGTGATATATACTAAAAAACCTTTTAGGGTAGGAAAAAAATCAAATTTGCTAGGAATGTAGAGAGATGACTCCAAATATCAAAATTATTTCTATATATGCTCTCTTTATAATTGAGAGCTGTTGAAATAGGAAGGCTTCGAAATTTCCAAAATTAAAATACGAGTATAATCTTCTTATCAGTGTGGTAGAAGATTGAAATCTGTCAGGCAGGTGTAAGAACCACCCTCAAACTGTAATGGAGGTTTGAACCTTCTTAAACTTCAAAATGTTAAGGTGTTCTTTCAAATTTCCAAAAAATATAAAACACTCCTTGATATAAAAGATAGTTGAAAATTTTGATTAAATGTAAAGGAAAAAACCAAAATAACGTGAATAGTTTGAACATTTGAATTTAAATTGGGTTACGGGAAATGTTCAAGGCCGTAGCCTACATTTACAAAACTAAATTTATCAACCCCTTATCGGTGTGATACAAAATTTAAATGAGATGAAATGATAAAAATAACACCAACATTATTTTATTAATTTTAAATTAAAAAATGAGAGGGATGGTGGATATGGAAATAAGAAATAAGAAGAAATTTCAAAACTGATAGAAAACCCCATCTTCCGATATTGTAGAAAATATAAATTTCGCAGATTGCTAGATTGCTATGACTTTATTTAGTTTAAAATCTTTATTGAAAGAGAGCTAGGAATTTAAAAATAATAATAGAAACCCTTTTTAAATGTGTTAGAAATCTTAACGATAAAAAATGATAAAAAGTGAAAATTTGAAACTTCAAAATTGGTCAAGAACTGCGGGACCCACAAGCTACTAAACTAATAGATAAAACCTCTCGGTCTGTAGCAACGTTTAAAATTGGCATGTGAGTAAATGTGCCTTCCCCGAACAAATATAATTTCAAAATTAAAAACTGAGAAATGTAAAAGCTTTAAATTGATACAACTATTTTTGGAGTGGTTTAAAATTGAAATTTTGCAAGCAAGTTAAAGAACCATATCAGAAAACGAAATAAATCTTAAATAATTTCAAAATTATAATGTTGTAACCGAAAAGGGTTGATTGTATGGAGGCTGAAGTAGCTTGAAATACCTCAAAAGTTAATAAAAATCTACCTTTCATTTTGGAAAGACTGTTTAATTTGGTAAATTGGTGAAAAATTTACCCAAGATAGCATGAAGATTGGAAAGTGTTGAATTTAACACTGGGGGTCCAAGAAATGTATGAAAGGTGGCGAAAGGGGGTAGGGCCGGCCTTTAAATTTCTAAAATCATGGAAACTTGACCGGGCCTAGGAAAACACTACGTTCGTTTGTGCACCCAGTTTGAGTGTTAGGTAAGATTTTTTTCAAAGATTTGTTTTATTTATTTACTGCATTAATTGCCACGGGACTGACAAGGTTAGTTAAAGATTTTACAAGGATCAACTTTAAAAATGTTGGTCGCCTGATGTGAAACGTCCTAATTTGATATATTATTATTAGCACCGCGTCTTACTACCCGTTCGGGCTATACGCACTTATGCTAATGTGTAATGGTAGGGTGATTGTGAGACGAAATGGAGGACCTACAGTTTAACGTGGAATCCGAACCACGTTGGAGACCTGGCATTCCCCATATTCACAAGATGTCTTGTCAGAGGTGAATGAAGGGTTTGGTAATCAGATAAATCTGTACCGGGACCGAGGATTGAACCCCGGCCGCCAGAACAGAAGTCTGACACCTTACCCCTAGACCACCAGGTCACCGACAAGGAAAACAAAATATTGAAATCCAAACTAGCGAAACAACAAAGTTCGTTTCAACGAAAATGTTTGTAAATCCGTAGACTCAGCACACTTATTTCTCCAAAAAAGAACAAAAGTCCCAAATTAATTAAATAATCAAAATTCGAGGAAAGCTAGGTACTGTTTTTAAAAGTAATCATTTGGATTTACTGTTTTTTAATACACAAAACGTTCATTGGACAAATGAAGTAATTGCAGTTGCCTTGACTCTGTGATATTTAAGTAAACGAACCTAAAAGAAAGACATAATCCACTACTGGGTTTGTTGATTCTAGAAAAATGGGGCTCTACCCTTGGTATCCGTCAAGGAAACACGTGGAAATTTACAGTTCTTCAATGTGACGAAATGAAGATAAATGAAGAATACGAGTATGATCCAAGGGCCGATAAAATTGTAGGTCTCTACAAACAAATGCAAGTAATAATGGTGAGAGGACGGCTTTCTATCTGGACCCAACTTATATTTGGACAACGTGGACTTGGACGTCAAAATGACATCTGAAATATTGAATACTGTTATTATAAAACCTGTTCATTAATGACAACACAAACTTTCGAAATACTTTGTAATAAACAAGTCTAGGTGTTATTAACACGGTAAATTATAATTTCATTTGAGGTACCGGTATAATAATAATAATTATTGTTTAATCTAGTATGAGTGATACCTGAGTAAGAAAAATAGCTTAGAATGTCTGCAGATCTACTCCACTGCTACCTATCGGCGCGCAGAACCGAGTTATTATACCGCTGATTTAATAATATTATTTCTGCAAAACCAACCATCATATTAAAAAAAGTTATCTAAAAGATTAAGTTCAGACTATTATAAAAAACTTCCTGGCTACAAAATAAAAAATATCCTCAAATAGTACTTTTCTCAGGTCGTACAGTTACGCTGTATTGTTTTTTAATGTATAAATAGTATTATTGCGTTCTTAAAATAAAATAGAAATGTACTGTTGCAATGGTCAAATTGTGCTGAATAAGTATGTATAAATAACACTACATTTGAGTTAGCACGCAGTCGTTTAGGGCGATGTATTAGGACGCACCACACTACGAAGTTCGTATGGTTGTGTGCAGGGGAGCATCTCAGGTCACGAAGTGACGTCATCAGCTCCCACTAAGTAAACTATAAAACTGGCGGAACTGGCGGAACTGGCCAACCTTATACTCTAAAAATCTTGCCTTTTTCTACGCCCTTGGGACTAAAATTGAAAAAGATTCTGATACGAACCCGAATATATTTGCTCACTACGTCAATGTTCTATCAATGAGTGATACATATTCTACTTATTCTTAAGGCCATGCATAACTTAAAATACTAAAAATCTATTTGTAACATATTATTTTTGTGAATGCTACATAATATTTCGTACGGAATGTTGATATCAATGTATTGATAAGAAACACGTCAGATACTGACAAACAAAAGACTTTCTATACCTTTCATTAAATTATATTTTAACAAATTTAACTAGTCCGAGACTTTAGTTTAGTTATAAACTTGTCTGTATATAAGTTAAATATCCCGGATTAAATTACCAGCATTCCCGAAAATTATATAATTTATTGAAATGGGTGTTTCTCCTTTCACATTGATGAATGGGGGGCTGTTTTTAAGTATATATTTCTACCTCTACTTTCACAGATCAACTTAGGTAATTAGTCTGGGGGATATTCTGGTTAGGGGTGTATTTAAGTTAGTGTCACTACCCCTAATGTCACAACTCCACTTGGGTGATTTTCTGGAGGGCTATGGGGGGAGTGTGTATTTAAGTTAGTGTCACTGTCTATACTGTCACAGCCCCACTTTGGCAATTTGTCAGGAGGAGAGAAACCTGTGTAACTCATAAGACATATGAGAATGTGTTTTGGTAATATTTAATAAAAATGGCTTAAAGCCTACACCAAGCTTACATTAAATATGATGGTAGCTATGTTATGCTAACTAGGGAGTTGTAGTATGAAAATAAGACCGTCATGTCAATGACTTATCTCGGTCACGAACCACGCATGGCCTTCATGTGTACACTGGGTGGTCACCAAGCACGTCCATCCCATTTGCTGGGTATTAGAAGAAAGCTTCTCTTCAAAAACTACGTTACTCCCCAACTTGGAGGGCGTTATGTCTTTATGAACAATTAACGAGGAGTAGAGCCTATAAGAAGGTATCATCCCCATTTCTCTCTAAAGAAGCCTTGAACTATGCTCAATAAGGTGGGTGTGTTAAAGGATCCATTGTTCTGGTTTACTGTCGATCTAGTACAACATGACTTAGTGGTTTACATTGCGCAACTTAATTGGGTCAATGAGAGACTAACCGTAATTTAGCAGAGAGTGTCACAATAGTTTATAAGTCTTGCGTTGATATAATCTGTCGGTTCATAAAGTTCGCTTTAAATTCTTCAAATAATAATAATAGTTATTATTAAGTGTTCTATTTGTAGACAGGTCCATCGATATGTCCAAATTGAGTCCTCCAGTATATTCTATCAGCAGCTTCCTTTTTTATATTTTATCTTTGTTTAGTATCATCAAACAGTTGCATTTGTGGTCTTCCAGGTCCCCTTTTCCACTCTACTCTGCCTTATGACATCACTCAATATAACATTTATTGTCGTAATGTGATAATAATAGTAACAGTTTTAGTTGTATCATTCTGACTGTCTCACTATTTGATAGTGGACAGGCTAAACGTTAACATTAGTAGTAGTCTAACTAGTTTAACAACATTAATAGAGCACTGGCATGCACCACTTGACAAGATAACTACTTTTAAGTCTCATCTTATCTAGTTTGTTGTTGATAGTAAGGCTAGGGATTGAATCCTAGCCAAGTTTACTGAGAATAGTCTTAAAGATATTTCCTTCTCTACCTCCAATCAAACGTAAGTACGTTTTCGATTCTATCTTTGAGGATATACTCCATGAGCATAATTAAAATGCATATAACACGCATCAGTGGTCGAATAGAAACTAGGCATAGTAGAACCAAAGGGAGCATTGTCAAGCTGCACTACAACTCACTACAGCTATGGGCTGATACCACCAACAAACATGGCCGTCAAGCTGAAAACTGCCACGTGGGGTATCTCAGAACCATTTCTGTAGAGGAGCTACATCCTTTAAATTACGCATTAGGTCCATAAAATATTTTTCTTTTATTCTAATTCCTCTAAAATGATAATTATGTAAACAACAGTGTTTATAAAGTATGAATAAGGATCACTAAAGTTGGCTGTAAAATGTTTTTGGCTCTAAGCGAATATTTAATAATCTCATTTAATATATATTATTTTATTAGAACCAGTCTATTCTTCTTCTTAAATGTTGGGTAAAGGATAACATTGTTTAGAATGTATACATAAGGATCAATGGAGTTAAATGAAAAAAGTTTTGTTGACTTTGACAATATTTATTTATCCGGTAAAAGAGGAGTAGTAAACATCTTCTTAATGTATTTATTATTTTAATTAATATTTAATAGCTCAGGAAAGGGAGGAATTAGGACAAGGAATTTATGGGGGAAGAGAGGTCTTAAGTTTGGTGGCCCCATTTGGTAACGGTACCACCCCAAGGTTACGACAAACAATAGAAATACCCCCTGCATTCCTGCCGGACAAGGCTTCCTTTGGTTTTTCAATGCCTAGTTTCTATATACTACTAGTATAAGACGTCAATATCGCAATAGACTGGGACGCCGGTGACAGGGAGATCGGGGTTTGAGTCTCAGCCTGAGAATGGTTTCTACTAGAACAGTTCACACTCTTCCTCTCCATGATTATGGGTACATTTACTTACCATTTTCCCTCCTCCTCACTAATCCATTAGTTTAAATATTCGGATAGCCTATAGATCGGCCAGGTAATAACGGGCGGTGAGGGATAAAAACCATACAACAAAAAATTACCTAAATATAAAAACATTACATTGTTGGTTTGTTGCGAGATAATAATTGATCGTTTGATGTCACGTGACTTAAAGTGATGTGCGCCGAACAGAGCGCATTGACACACTTCAATGGATTTGATTGGATTTATTATAATAATAATCGGGAATCATGGACACTGGCTCCATCTAAACGGGAGTATTTGGAATTATTATTGAGTAATGTTTGGGTGTATTGGAGCGAAAATCAAATCACAGATGAATAAACACGGGGAAATGTTCATTATTATGACGTCATGCAAAGCTAATAGTTCATTGTTGGGAAACTAACGATTAAAAACACACCCGCATCGGTAGTCGCATGGTCAAACGTGTCACTCTCGCGTTATACTTCATTGCCGGCTAAGGTGAGGTCGGGGTTTGAATCTAGGTCAGATTGGCTGGAGGGTTTTGTCCCTTTCCGTGTATGCACAGTCATGCGCATTTCTCTCAATTCCAGCTCCTATTTTCTTCTTTGAAAAATAATAAAAGAAAGTTTTCGTAAATTTCTATAAATATGAAAATTATATTTACTTTATTTTTGAACTAAACAAATAACAAAAAAAATATGGATTATAGACCTATTTGAATAGTTCAGGTCTAAAAAAAACACTGACTCTAATCTTGCTATGAACAAATATATCTTATTTATTTTTGAAAATGTGTTGAATGTTAGCCCTGGTTTACGGTACTTGAGTTAAATAAGAAATGCTCGTATTGACTCTTGGGCACTTATTGAGATGACGACACATATTCTGATTGTCCAGGAAGAAGACATCGGGCCAATATTTTGAAACTATTTGGAAATCTTGAATCGGGGGGTGTCATTGCTTCTCAAGGGGTGACCTGGCGGTCTAGGAGTAAGGTGTCAGACTTCTATGCTGGCGTCCGGGGTTCAATCCTCGGTCCCGGCAAAGTTTTATCTGATTACCAAACCCTTCCTTCACCTCTGACAAGACATCTTGTGACTGTGGGGAATGGCAGGCCTCCACCGTGGTTCGGATTCCACGTTAAACTGTAGGTCCTCCATTTCATCTCATAATCACCCTACCATTACACATTAGCGTATAACCCGAACGGGTAGTAAGACGCGGTGCTAATAATAATAATAATTGTTCCCAACCAATGATCCGCGGGCCTGTCACCTCCTGTCCACAAACTAATCGTAGTTATACTTATATTTTAGAAACTCGTGGGTAAACTACTTTTAATTCTTTTCGCTAGGAATTATTTATGATTTTAAATAATTTACATTAAAGTTTACTCTGGTCCATTTGTGGGTCAAAAAAGTCCATAATCGGGAGGTAATCACCAATTGGATACATATTTGTTGATTTAATTGGTTGTTTGTGTTCTCAAGTGTAAAATGACACTGAACCTAAATCATTGATCAATTTGTTGATCAGATTAGAATCTGTTATAATTAATTTTAAAACAATTGACGCACATAAATATATAAACCATTTATAAGTAAGAATTGTTGTGAAATAAAATCTAGAATATACATACGAGCCTATTTAGGATTGCTATTGAAATACATGGACCTGTCCCTCAATCCCTGTACCCTACCAGCCCAACATTCGAGCCTATTTAGGATTGCTATTGAAATACATGGACCTGTCCCTCAATCCCTGTACCCTACCAGCCCAACATTCGAGCCTATTTAGGATTGCTATTGAAATACATGGACCTGTCCCTCAATCCCTGTACCCTACCAGCCCAACATTCGAGCCTAAGTAGGATTGCTATTGAAATACATGGACCTGTCCCTCAATCCCTGTTCCCTACCAGCCCGACCAGCAACAAATAGAGAGTTTAAGACAGTAATGTTCTATGACACAAAATAATAACTCTGATATATTTATATTTTAAGTATATATATATATATATAGATGTAAGTATATATGTAAATGAGTCTGAATAATTATACTTCTGTCCTAATCCGAAGCAAGCTGTTAACTTTCAGTAATCAGCACAAATAGACTTGTTATGTTTAAGAAATTATAGGAACACAAAGTATTAGTTATATATGACTTTATAGTTGTTAAGTCAAAGCACATTGTTTCTTCAAACCCTTCAAATAATTTTGCTATTAGGTTAATTAGGGCTAGGAAATCCTTACATAGTATACTCTGCTTCAATCTTGGAACAGTAACACTTAAAAAAAACCCGCCAAACCTTCCAGATATTTTCCAAAAATAAACCTTTCAAAGTCACTTTCTCCCTCCTCACACCAGTGTTCTCAAACTTTGATGGAGGGAAGCACATTATATGGTATCTTAGTTCACAAAACCCGCCTCGGTGGCGTAGTTGGCTAACGCGCTTGTCGTCTTGAGCTGCTCGACTGCTGAGGACGGGGAGATCGAGGTTCGAATCTCGGGTCGGGTGAACTGAAGGTGGTTTTTCCTAAATGGTTTTCCACTCTCTCCCTCCACGCAAATGCGGGTTCACTTCCTCTAATTCAACCTTACCAATTCCTAATCCATTAGAGTAATTAGTACTTAAAGCG
>CABEEJ010008122.1:2099-14151 GCA_901482245.1 Timema douglasi
TGGCTTCTTTGGTGCTGACTGACATCTCACAGCTGACTTCTGACAGTCAACATTTAGGTATATACAGTAGCCCCATGGCTTCTTTGGTGCTGACTGACAGCTCACAATTTAGGTATATACCTAAATTGTGACTGTCAGAAGTGGCAGATGCTAAACACATGTTTTTGCAGATCCCATGGTTCGGCGTAGGGATACATAATTTGTTCTGGTAACTTTTCAAAGCTTTTAACTGTCAACTGTTAGCTGTCAGTCAGCACCAAAGAAGCCATGGGGCTACTGTAGTTTATTATTAGCGTTGCGACCATTCTTTAAGGGGGGAGGGGGGGATTTCGTTAAGTACCAACACATAGTATTAAGATACATAAAGGTTACTTTTTACGGCGTGACAATGTTTGGTAGCATGTTCTGATTTCACTCCTTAAAAAGAACCTTTTCAGAGGGATTGTACTGTACATGAGTACAATAGAAATAAAATCAATTTTCTGCCACGAGCTACTTGAGCAGCCTTAAATCAATACAAATTAATAAACTATCAGATAAATAGTTTCAAAAATTTGGGCTGATATGGGTGACGTCATGTTTCAAATGATATTAACCAGTTAATTCATTGATGACGGTGTGTTCCTATATAATTATTAATTATATTCTACTTATGTACATTTTCTAGACATTTCAGATTCTTTTTAGACAGGGAAATACCAATTTTAAATAAATCCGAATGTTTTGCCTACTTATAATAGTTTCTCTTGACTATTTCTCGGTTACAGGAAGTTGTAGTTGGCATCTCTAAGATTCCTCCATTTTGATTTGGATTAATTCAGGTCAATGGAAATAAGTAGTAACCGCCAAGAACCTGCGCCTGTCAGTAGCGGATTTAGGTTTGAGGACGCCCTAGGCCCGAGACGATATGGCGCCCTTTTTTTTTGTAACAATATATATATATAAACATATATATACATAGCTGATTAATTATTTTAACAAAGAAATTCTACCCTCAAAATGGTACTATGTTTCGATAGTAAGAGCGCAATAAAATAAACTTTAAAATTTGGTCTTACAGTTTACAGAAAACCCAATCGATTTTTAATTTTAGTCATCTTAAAAAAATTTTGACGCCCCTCAAAATTTGCCGCCCTAGGCCCGGGCCTAAGCCTAAATCCGCTACTGGCGCCTGTTGGTAAGCCTGACACGAAGTGCATCGAGCTAGCAGTCGGGTAGAATCTAGTTAATACCGTCGAGAGCAACTTTCAGCCTAAATGACGATACCTGTCTCTTTGATCGGTTAAAACCAAATTCTGCTTCAGCGTCAAGAAGTAGTGGTGAACGCTTCTAACCAAATTATCTCTATCCTAGCTACTGGGGGGGTGGAGGGGGGGGACCGTTTACTTGAACGGTAGACTTTGTCACAAGGTTACGTCTGTATTTTATTAGCAAACTTAGTTAGTGTCAACCATTTTTTTTTAACCCAATTTAGTAATGTTTTTTAAAAGCTTCTTACTTTTCCGAGATGAAGAAAGACCAAAGAACTTTCCCCGAGTATCCCTTAAATCGTCCACAGTGCGATAAACAACCGATTTGACAATTATTATAAAAAAAAACGTTTAACTTCCCGTGGATTTCAACCCAAAATGTGGGTCTTGATTTGTGAAACTGTTAAAAAAAAAAAGTGTGTTAGCTAAACGTTAGTTGTAAATCTAAATGTGTTTGTTAAAACTAAGCTTAATCACCAAAATTTAATTTAAAAGCGGTTTTTTTTTTAGCATTGAAAGTAAATGATATTTACTTCATCTCTATTTCAAACAATTGTAAAGAGAACCGAAACATTACTTGTTTATTTTAAATTGTGCAGATATAAATTAAATATAAATATAGTAAATTATTTGGTGACGCATTTATTACTTGTGAATTAAAAGAAGCAAAGCTAATTTCCCAAAATATTAGTAGAACGTGATAAATCTATTATTTTTTCAGGGCAATTAGCCGAAAGCGGTTGTATATATATATATACAGCTTAATAAGACAATATTTGAACATTTTCGAAACACAGACGTTCAAGTTTATCTGAAAATCAAACTTAAAAATATATATATATATTATCGATGTTACGTCATGGTCAAGAAAACATTAAACAAGGAACCCTACCGCAACCATGTCAAATTTTCCAAAAATTTAAAAATATAAATTCCTTAAAAATTCACACTTTAACAACAACAAACAAAAATATTCACGTTTACCGTCAGAAAGTTTTGAACAGCGGGGTCACAAACAGATCCATCTCGGGACCAATCCACTCTGTGCCAACAATGGCGGATTGATTTAAGGCACGGCCGCCAAGACGCGCACAATCCAGATAAAAAAAACATGTCTTTATTTTATCGATTGGCTCACTCAGGTCTTCAAAAATAAATTATTATTACTAAACACTTAACTCTCATATAGGCAAATACGTTCAGCCATCAAAACAACAATGAGATTATGTTGAACAAAGAATTGGTTTTATTAACAATGTAAACGTTTGCTCCCGCCGGCCAAGTAGGAAGTAACACAAAATGGCCGCCATCAAATCATTCGAGTCCTTATTTTTAATTATGAATCCAGAACTTAATAAGAGAATAGCCAAATTAAAACACGATTAAAGCGTTTGATTCGACGTTCTACAGTTAACAATGAGTTTGTAACCGTCGAGTAAAGATTTGCTTGCTGTGTAACAAACAAACAAACAATCAATAATTGAAATAGAAACAAAACACAATTCTTTGTTACAAACAAAATATCACGATATTATTTATTTGGAAACTTTTTTGTTTAGTTTTCATCGTAAAACGATAATTTAAGAAAACAACAGAATCCATCACTTCGTGTTCCAAGGACGGAATCGACCCGCCTCACACACAGCTTTGATGCGCGTTGTCGCCACCAGGAGCGCGCGAGTGGTCTACGTCCACCGCCTCAGTGCTGCCAGCGCGGCGAGACTCGCCACTAAGAGCTGCGCGAAGACCGGACGGCTTCTGTACGAGTCGCTGGCAAGACTTCTCTGGTCTCGTGGAATGTCCGAGATTTGCTCGTCACCTTTTGGTTTTAAAATGGGCAACAATGATGTTTAAACAAAAACAAATAATAATAAAATGACAAAACAGGACGCGGGGAAGATCCTCTTTCTCTTTCGTTTTGTTACTAGTATCACCCCCGTGATGGGTTTATTTTTTCTGTCACACTCACGCCACTGGGGAGAGACAGTCTTTCTTCCGCCGAGTTCTCAGCCGGGACTTGTGTTTCTAGTGTGTTGGTGGTATTGTCTGTCAGTCTGTGAATGATGGGTAACTGTAGTGACTGTGCTGACCGCTAGTGTATCTGGGAGCGCCTGGATCAGTGTTAAAACATGGAATGGTTAGTTGAAACAGACAACTGTCGACTATTTGTGCGTTCGGCCAATGCTTGATCACGATGCAGGTGGGACACAGGCGTTAGGAGTCTGTTTTGTGCGTTTGGACGGATAATGGATTGTACTATATACCCCAATAATTAAAAAAACAACCAAAGAGTATGTTTTGAATAGGATTAAACCTTAAAGAGTATTTATTAATTGCTCGGTTTAAAAGCTTTAGAGACGAGTAAGTGCACCCACATCGGCGTAAAGAGGGTTTGATAAAACAACGGTTAAAAATCACCCCCAACATGCCTAATCGAGATTCGAGACTAGGTCTCCCTGAAAAGGGCAATCCAGTATATTTTTAGCCTGACGCCTTAAACTAGATGAGCACCAGTATAAATAAAAGTGTTTTTCAAACATAAAAAAAAAATTATTAGTAAAAAAAGTATGACTGTTGTCATAATAAATTGCAATTTTTAAAATTTATTTTTTGACACATTTTTAATAAATTAATATTTTTGAAAATAGTAAGAGGTTTGAAATTATTTTTAAAAAATTAACTTTTTGTTAGAAAAGAAAATGTACTCTTTTGTTTGTAAAGTTTTAGTGATTTCTTACCAAAACATTTTTTTTTTTTGCCTCTCAATAAATTAAAATAGATACAATCAGGTTATTTTTATAACAATGAAAATGTTAAGCAAGAAGAAATGTTTATTTTAGAACAATTTCGTTAATCAAAAGAATACGAGTACAAATGGCGTACAAACAAAAGAATAAAATGTTTAAAATAATTTAAAATTCGCTTTGATACCTCTATTGGAAATACAATAATCATTTCACCAAAAACTACCCTGATATTCTCCATAAATTAAATTAAATTTTGTTTGAATGATTTTGTCCTTGAAACGATATATTTAAATATACAGGCTATTCGAGAAATTGAGAAAATATATAATTAGACATTCGACTGTTAAAAAAAAGTTAATTTGTTTTATACTTCTATTACTGCTTATTGGTGGTTCAGTCCCAACGTAATTATAGGATAAACCCAACAACCCGAATCCATACCATTAATTTAACACTTAACTGAATTATTACAATATAATGAACGCGCACAATAACACAAAATTTTAACATTAATTTCAGTTTCCTTTTAAATTCATCATTTTTTCCAAAATTCGGGGTTCGTTTTTCAAAAGAAAATTGGCTCCTAACATGATTAATAATCTTGAATTATCTGTCCAAAAACACCAAAAGAGTATAAAACATAACATAGATGTGCTCGGTTGTAAGGATGTGTGACTGTTAAGTTGGTACTTAACACTTTTGACTGTGTCAACAATACCAACCTAAACTACTGGTGTCGTTGTAAATGGAGGTTAGGTGCGTGAGTGAACAAGGATAATCTTAGAATGTGTTCATCCAACATGCTACTTGGTCAAACAATCTGTGAGTTGGGTGCGCGTCTAAAACATTCACTGTCCACGAGGGGGCAACATAACCTCAACCTCAACCTCTCGCTTCGACATAGACCACTCTTACTCCTCGGTCCATGATGTGAGCCATTCATATCTGTGAGGTGAATTGACATATCACAGTGCAACAGTGGTGTATGTCATTATCGTGGTTTCGGAGGTGAATTTAGGGATGGCATCAATATATATCGATACAAAAAAATAGATTTATTTATATTGATGTTTTATTAAATGATACATCAATCAATTTATAGATATAGTTCATGAATAATTTATTTATATTGATGTTTTATTAAATGATACATCAATCAATTTATAGATATAGTTCATGAATAATTTATTTATATTGATGTTTTATTAAATGATACATCAATCAATTTATAGATATAGTTCATGAATAATTTAGGGCTTGCGAATCAAAATTTATTTAACATTTTGTTTCCTTATTTTTATTAACTGAGTAATTTTTTTTCTCTATTTTTAATTAAACTTGTCTGCTATTTTCAACAGTTAAATAAAACGTTAAGAATATCTTTACAAAACAGCAGCCATCCTATTACCACCGTTTCGATTCGCACAGACCAATGGATGTCAATATATCGGAAACAGCCGATATATCGATATAATTTGATCGATATATAGTAGCTTTCGACACAGATAATGATAAGAATATCGATATATTGAAGAAATTGCCATCCCTAGAGGTGACACAGCAAATACTTCACAACACTACTTATGATATCACCTGTAGAGCATATTAAGGCCGTCATTGGGCGCCATTTCCGTGGACAGTGAACCGTGTGTCTAACATTATATCCAGCATTCAAAGAAAACAAAAAACAACAATCGTGAGAGTGAGGTTCAACAAATACTAATGTAACAACACTACAGAGATAGAGGAACATTCTCAAGGCGGGTTAAAACACACACAACAATACTAGACGGGACCCTTCAGATGGTTGGTTACATAATTAGAAAAAAAAAATACACGACAGTTTGTCTTATGAATATTCACAGGAAAAAACTTCGGCCTACTTGGTTAGAAAAAAATAATAATTTGACTTTACATAAACAAAATTCCGAATTTTTAAGTCAAAATTTACAAATTTGAGGTGGAAATTACAATTATTGTCTCTCTTATTTAAGTTATAGTTGTTGTTTTTTAAATTATGTAACCAGTTTAACTCCTGATTGGTCGCCGTCTGAGCGACTACTACATAAACTAAATTGTAGCAGGCGCTGTCTAACCAGTCAACACTCGTGGCGCCATGGCGGCTGTGCGCTACAACTGAATGGCTCAGAGATGATGGTTCTACACAAACAAGATCGCAGGAGCCCGTTTTAACAAGACTCGCGCTAATTAACCCTTTTGTTAATAGCAAAGTAATTTTGCTATAAAGCAGCTTTGTTAAAAAAAAAGCTTTTCCAAATTAGGTCTGTGAGTAAAACAGCCCCCCTTTTCAAGTACAAGATGTGGGAGTGGGCAAAGAAAATTTTCAAAATTTTGGTCACTCGTGAATAATTTAAACTAAATAACGCGTGTGGGTAACCGTGGATCAATCAACCATTTCAAGGAAATAAGTCTAATTTTTTAAAATTATTATTTCAGAAAGAGTTCAACGCCTTATCTCAATCGTTAGCGTGCTTGCCTACTGAGTGAAGACTATTAGGTTTGATTCCCTACAAGCTCCAATTTTTAATTTGTGAAATAGGCTATGTCTTTCTATTTTCAAAGTAAGAACAAACGATCGGGGGACTGGGTGTTGTGTCTGCTCTAGATTTAAGTTAGTTTATAAGTCGTGTGCTGATACAATCAGCTGGTTAAGAAGTTGCACGTTAAATAGTTCAAATAATGTACATTTTAAATTAGAAGAAACTTATCAGGAATTTTCGCTATGGCTGCGGAAATTTTAACAATGGAATTTTTTTATTTTTTTTTCCTCTAAGAGGTTCGTTCGACTTTGTTAAAAGCGGGCTCCAAAGCTATTTTCAAAAAAAAAAAACTCGGTTTGTGGGCTTCGTGCAGGCATTTAAACCCTTATTAAGGCTCCGTCTGAAACTTTTATTTTTTTAAGTCCAAAGTTAACTAATTATGTATGTTTTGTGATAAAATTTCTGTGATTTCTGAAACTTATGGTTCATAGTTCTAGAAAAAAATATTGTTAGAAGTCACCCAAGTTATTTTCATGGTTGTATCAACCACTGTGGCATTTTTATTGAAGTTTTTTTCTGTCGAAACCCTAAAACTTCAATAAATGTGTTTGAACTTGTTTAAGTAACAACGCAAATTTTGTGGTATGTTCCTGACAATATTTTTTTGTAAACTATGAACTTTTAGTTTAAAAAAACCTACAGTATCTTATCACAAAAAAAAATTCAAAAGTTGTTAACGCATTCTTAACCCCTACGCCGACTCACGGGTTATTGCCAGGGCAAGCCAGACTTGACGAGACTGTACCGGTAAACTGTTCTTCCCCTTCAGCACCTATGTGACCACCCACACACACACAATAATGCAATAAGTGAATGTGTTTATAAAATTTAAAGGGACAGTTTTATATTGATTAGGAGGAAACAACCGGTACAGTCCCATCAACACTTGATTGACCTGGTAACAATCCACAAGCCAAAGACTGGTATTTTTTTTTAAAGAGTGACGTCATATTTTTGCCATTTCATGGAACGTCCAAGCTAAAACATTTTTATTTTTATTTAAGATAGCAATGGGTTGAATCTAGATTATCATCAAAAGTTATTTAAATAAAAATATAAAGTTCTAGCCTTTTCAAATTTGTTTTTTGATTGCGATTAATGATGCTTGATTACTACAGTAGCCCCGTGGCTTCTTTGGTGTTGACTGACAGCTCACAGCTGACAGTTAACATTTAGGTATATACAGTAGCCCCGTGGCTTCTTTGGTGCTGACTGACAGCTCACAGATGACTTCTGACAGACAACATTTAGGTATATACCTAAATTTTGACTGTCAGAAGTGACAGCTCCTAAATACATGTTTTTACAGATCATATGGTTCAGCGTAGGGATACATAATTTGGTCTGGTAACTTTTCAAAGCTGTCAGTCAGCACCAAAGAAGCCATGGGGCATACTATAATTAAAGCTTAAGCACAACTAATATAAAAGTTCCATGTCTCATGCAAAGATAAGTGACATTCCAAGCCATGCAGACAAATTAATGTCACCAATTAACTAGTCTAATTATTAACTAACACATAACTAAACTATACTTATGATCACACTTCATTCGTTTATAAGCCGAATCGTTCAGATAACAAAATATACACAAGAAGTTGGATCTGAGATTAAGATGCGGCTGATAATCGAACAAGCTCCTAGTCGACTCAAGCGAGGAAGAAAGAGCCGGGCTGGAACCGAACCACCGTCCGTTGGTTAGAGAAGGCTTCATGCTTCGAGGTTAGGTCTGTGTTAGTTGCGCAGACGGATCATCCATCATCAATTGGTTAGGTCTGGTTAGTCGTGGAGACAAGTCATCATTAGGTTAGGTCATTAGTCGAGCCTTGAAGGACTCGGTAACCACAATTTGATATACTTAAGAACAGCTTAGATTATGATTATATGCATAACAAATATATTATAATTGTTTGCTGGTGTAATTTTTTTTTATACAATAAGAGATACATTTTGTATAGAAATGGGTGTAGAAATAATATAACTCATTGAATTTATTTACTTTTCAAATCTGAGGTGGGAACAAAATTTTATAAATTAAATTATAAAATATTCCGATTGATTGCGGATTATTTTTTTTGGCGAGATACCAGTGGTGCTTAAAACTCAACAACACCTGACAACTGATAATGTACTAAGAAGTTCCCGCTTACTAATCTAAGTTGAATGTTTATATAATCAACTGTGAAAAATCTCGTCATATTCTTGTAAACTTGTTCAGTGTAGTTTTTTTTATTCGACCTATTTGACGCAGTGAGTATCGATCAAAGTAAGAATTCAACTAATTACCGGTACGGTATTATTTTAGTACCACGTATTACTACCCGCTCGGGTTGTATGGTTATCTACTAACTACGCTAATGTGCTATATTTCCTCTAACCGCTCACCGGAATGTTTCTCTGGATGTCCGTCTTAATGTCGGCCTTTCGAAACCAGCCACAAGCCATCCGTCCCCACATCCGGATTCGTTTGAGTTAGGTTAGTTCACTTTCTTAGAGGGGTATGCTCAATTGGGTCCTCCGGCTCGGGCCGAATATAACCGACACAGAGGCGAGCGGCACCGATCGTTGACGAGCAACTCCGACCAAACACGAGCGCATCGTCTACACACTCACCCCCTGGCTCGGGCCAAATAACCGACACAGAAGGCGAGCGGCGCCGATCGTTGACGAGCAACTCCGAGCAAACACGAGCGGCGCATCTTCTGCACACTCACCCCCTGGCTCACTGGCCGAATGTGTAGAGGAGTCATTAAGGACGATGAAGGTTGAAACTTAGAGGAAGTGTACCAACACTTGCGTAGAGGAAGAATGGAAAACCACCGTCGGTACAGCTGACCGGAATCCTAGCCTCAAACTCCCCCCGTCATCGTCTGTTCAGTCTATTGCGAGAATAACGCACTAGACAGTTTGACCACCGGAGCTGGTATATCCCTCGTAGCTTGGCTGATAAATCACTCAATAAGGAGGGGGTTACCAGCGCTTAGGAGTGTCGCCTAGGTGCTCTCCCGCGCTAGGGACGTAACCGAAACACGTCATATTTAGGGGATATGAAATTCCATGCTATTAAAACTTTATAACCAGTATTCGTTATTGCAAGCACCGTTATTCGCCTGGAAAGAGAGGTTGATAGCGCACATCGTGGGTAAATAACCCATAGACACCCTCATTTTGTATTTCCGGGTTCGAAGAATCAAAACCATTAACGTCATCCCAACCGTTCCGGTCCGTTCCTTGTTCCGAAGAACTGTCCTCATTTCCGGCGTCGGCAAGTTCTAGTTCCTATTTGAGCTCTATGTTAGTGCCTAGTTCTCCTTAGTTCCTCTAGTGGTGGTTACCGAATCCTCCGTGGCCAGTAGCATGCTCGGTCTTGAGCCACTCATTGAATATCGCCCTCTTTCAGACAAGTCTTCAAGGTCACAAGATTAGAATTTGGAAAAAATACCGCGCATTATGGCGGCTACTAAACATTTATTAGGAATTTTTTTTATATAGAAATGGGGTTCGAATTAAAGAGTGATATTCAAAAGGATCGATTTTTTTAAATCTCAAAACCAAATATTTTTTTTAAACTTTAAATCAACCGTTGGAATCACTTGTATGACTGAGACAACAGGACAGTTAAACTTTCTTTATTTAAAAAAATAATCAAATAAAATCATAAAAATTGCTCAAAATTGTATGGTAATTAATTTACTTAAAAAGTTTCCCCTTTGCTTTCCATAGCGTAAAAAAATGGAAAATTAATATTAATTTTAATATCGACGAAACTTTGATCAAAAATTAGTTTCGTGCTAGGTGCTTATTTACAGTTAGGTGATGATTTTATTAAATTATATATTTTTTTACATAAATGTCAGGTACATTTCTTAAAGACTCGAGAGAAAAGATTAGATTTGGATTTGAGAAAAATAAAATTCGATCCTTCTCTTTAAATAAAATGTGAATATTAGTCGTGAACCGGTCGAGAGGAAGAATTCAATGAGTGCGCCCCCCGATCTGGCGTCATTTACAAAGAACAACACAGTATTAAGAGCAAGTTAGGTTAAGAAGGCGTTATCCCCTCCGCGCGTTGCATGCACCCCATCTGTTCCAGAACAGCTGATAACAAAAAGAGAGAAAGTTTTGTCTGTGGTCACCTCCAAAAGATGGTTATATTTTAATTCTTCTCGCAAAGGGATGCTGATGTTTGGAGGAAACCGGTTGAAACACAAACAAGTTATGGAGGTAGAATGTGGGTAGGGGGGGGAGACTAACCTTTGTCTCTTCATCAAAGTATGTTATTTAATTATTTAACTAATATCCCTTTACCACGCCGAGTTAAAGTTATGAACCCATTGAAATATTTAAAAAAAATAATTCCCCAGAAAAAATCCTTCCCAAGGTATAATTAATTAGGACCGAGATTTTTAGCTTATGATCACCTAACGTGGGTCGGATCAACCCTTTAACCCCCTCAATTGGTTTCTATTTAAAAATAACCAGAACCAATTTCTCCCAACCTTTGGTTCGGAGGTAGCAGCGGAGAGTTGGCGGACGTACACCATGACTTTGGGAGCCCTATTTCGTGTCAGAATACTATTTTTTAATAGTATTTTGTTCGGATAGAGGCCTTCTAAAACAGACTTTCTACTACTACAATGGAAGGCCTTTTATCATACAAAAATACTACTGTACTGTAGGACTTTAGTATTAAACAGGGCCTCCGGGTGTACCATCCATGCCGAAATTACCTCCAGTCAAGACTTCAAAATGACCGCGATGGGGGCATTTCACAACTCGTTATAGGAACTGGACCAAAGTGACTTTATGTCCGGGGGCATAAACCCCTCCAAGATAAGTCCTGCTACCTACATCAAGTCCTATACAGGCCATAATTAAGGGAGGCACCCCCTCTATCTAGATTGTCCGCAGATCTTGTTTTGAATTGGGCCAAGGCCTGATAGTTTGGGTTTCTATAGGGCCCTATGATCCCGTTTATTGTCCCCCTCAAATCCTTCAGTTTTGACTTCACAAGACTCCATCAATCTCCGAAACTCTGAGATACGACGGTTTGGGTGTTGATGGAGGTCTGCATTCAGGGATATATCGGGCTCCGCACCAACTCTACCAGGGGGGTCTGTTCAGATCCGGAGCCCGACACCCACAGAGAACTAACCTGACAAGGATGAGTGTATTCCCTCGCCAAGAACGAGAGGATCCTACAAGATTGACAAGGACAGCGACTGGAGGCATTATCCTCTCGTCAGGAAATCAGAGGTGGGGAGAAGTGATCCCCCAGTGACTATCGGAGGTATGATATCCCCACACCGGGTACCTAGGTAGTGAGACGTGATCCCCCCAGTGACTATCGGAGGTATGATATCCCCACACCGGGTACCTAGGTATTGAGACGTGATCCCCCCAGTGACTATCGGAGGTATGTTATCCCCACACCGGGTACCTAGGTATTGAGACGTGATCCCCCCAGTGACTATCGGAGGTATGTTATCCCCACA
>CABEEJ010008124.1:0-11612 GCA_901482245.1 Timema douglasi
CAAGAGGTCCTGTGCCTGATATCTTGCAGGGTTGACCAAGAGGTCCTGTGCCTGATATCTTGCAGGGTTGACCAAGAGGTCCTGTGTATGGACATTAGAATTGTCGGAGTGTATCAGGAGCCAGATAACCACAGAGTAAAAGAAGGAACGTATTGAACGCACCACGCCATCTCTCAACGCGTTCGAGCAGTGAAGCTATAGATCCACATCTGGACCTCGTACCAACAGTTGTCTGGACCTCGTACCAACAGTTGTCTGGGGGGCCCCGTACCAACAGTTGTCTGGACCTCGTACCAACAGTTGTCTGGACCTCGTACCAACAGTTGTCTGGGGGGCCCCGTACCAACAGTTGTCTGGGGGGCCCCGTACCAACAGTTGTCTGGGGGGCCCCGTACCAACAGTTGTGGGGCGGGAATGAATACAGGGCTCGTTCTCTCACTGATGCTATAACGGCACTTTCTTTTCGTCGCAATAAACGTTATAACGCCATAAACACAATCAGAGGGTATTCACTCTTCTATCTGTGTGCCCCTAACTCATATTGTCTGTCTTGTTTGGTCCATGCGGGGAAAATAAATAAATAAAAACAGGGAAACAATTGTTTGGAACTAGAGAAACGTGAGCTCCTATAAAACTGGTTGGAAGTGATTGTTGAGTGCCCTCTCAGGAGGGAGGAGGGGGAGAGATGTCTTTTAGAGTGTGGACATTTTATATTCCTTTTATCGGAACTCTCCGAGAGGTCATGACAACCTGACCTTCCATAACGCAACAAAAAACTAAGAGGCGCGATGATGGGATGCTTTCGTTGCGCTCTTGAAAACATTACACACACATTTAGTTCCTTTTTCCTCAGTCTTACTACCCATCCGGGTGATACGCATTTACATTACGTTAATGTAGTGGAGACGATAAAGTTAGAATTGAGAGTAACTGTACCCGCATTGGCGTGGAGAGAGAGAGAGAAAATAAAGGAGACTGAAGGTGAAGGTTATCACTCGAGCCCTCCTTCCTATACATCCGTTTACTCCTGTCCTTGTTATATTTCGTCCGACAGCTTGGCTCAGTGGGCATAGCTCGGGCGCCACCCGCTTCGGTGGCCGCATGGTCTAAGGCGCAATATACTAGCCTGCCAAAGATCGGGGTTTGATTTCAGTCGGGTGTATTGATGGTTTTTTTCCTAAATTGGTTTCCATTCTCCTTTCACAAAAATTTGGATACATTTCTTTTAAATTCAACCTTCCTAATTCCTAACATATTAGTTTTATTAGTATATATGAGTATAACCCGAGGGGGTAGTAAGACGTGGTGCTAAAAGTATCCCGGATGTTCGGTTAACATCCCAGGCTGTTTTAAAACTTATTTTTGCCATTTAATTTCAAGATGGCGGCTACTAATCAACATTATTTGGCCTTTTTCTCGTCTTGTGCTCATCGTATTTTCATTGGAGCGGCTCAGAAAGGTAACTAGATATAGAACACATCCCGTGTGAAGATCGGAGCTAATAAAGATAAAACTGTTTTTAATTACACTTAGGGCTCAAGGTCTTACTCAAATTCATTCGGTTTTTACTTTTTAAAGTTGGCCTAAACCACTTTTCTATAGAAGACAAAATCTAGGAAAAAAGTTCTTTAAAGGGTTTAACCGGAAAACAAAATCCGTTAAACCGCATCTTTTGAAACATAAAATTAGCCTAATCCAAGCGGTGCTTGTACCATAAAATCAAATTTTATTTTTATTAGGTTCTGATTTTATTACCGTCGTGAATATTAGACCAACCTATAAATGAGATAATCATCAATGGATATATAATATCTCTCCTTAGGAAAACCTCTTTTCGCTTCATGAGGTATTTTGTTATAGGCTCTACATATTTGGAAGGTTTTACACTCCCTCGTGACCAGTTCCGACAGAATGAAACCTAGGCCGGGGGACTGGGCGGTAATGATTGTTTTTCTTCAAGTAAAGTGTGAACTGTGTTCTTATCTTCATTGTAAAAGCCATATTGTTTTCATTACTTTTATATGTTTATATCCACCTTTCCTGTACCTTCTTCCAAATATATTATTATTATTATTATTATTATTATTATTAGCCTCGCATCTTACTACCCGTTCGGGTTATACGCACTTACGCTAATGTTTAATGGTAGGGTGATGGTGAGATGAAATGGAGGACCTGCAGTTTAACGTGGAATCCGAACCACGGTGGAGGCCTGGCATTCTTCACATTCACAAGATGTCTTGTCAGAGGTGAAGGAAGGGTTTGGTGATCAGATAAATCTGTGCCGGGACCGAGGATTGAACCCCGGCCGCCAGCATAGAAGTCTGAAACCTTACCCCTAGACCGCCAGGTCACCCCAAATACAATAGAACCATCAATGTGATATTTCCTCTTTATTTTGACTCATATTCATAATCGTAGTATGACTACAACGATATATTTCAAATAAGATCAGAATATACTTTTCATCTGCTGGGCTCTAATTGGCTGGAGTTTGTCCTCTCATTCTCATTGGCTGATGAGTCTCAACTCGTAAGCGTTGTCTATGCTCAAATTCATACATAACGCACGGAAAGCTCACAACGTTATGCGTTATTCGCTATGCATTAAGTATCGCTTGTGGACGCTATAATTGAAAGTGACGTGTTTCACTATTCTCTATTAGATATTATTCAGGAATAGTAAGTTAGAGGGGCAGGACCAGGGATTCCCCTTTCACTTTGATAACTAAACACCGGAGGACTGGTTGTTGTGTTTGGTCTTAAACTGTGCCAAGGTTAGGTTAGGTGCGCTCATATAACCAGTTGGTTCGGTAAGTACCCGTTAAATTCCCAAAATAGTAACGCAATAAATCAAGGGCCCCCAAAAGGGCCGACCGCTAGGACCGTGGTTTGACCCCAGAGGGCCTCATAAACTCTTTTTATATATACTTTACCATATTAAGTTACATTGATGGAAGAAAGAAGAACGGGAAATAGCTTAGAATAAAACACCCTCAATACACCAGCCGGGAATCGAAGAACGACCTTCCCATTCCAGGATAGACGGGATTGACGTTTAGTCCCCGGCGGGTAGTATTTAATTAGTTCTATGTCTTATCACCAGGGCACTTTCTTTAGAGCGGAAGAAAAAAAACACGTAAGAGAAATTAATTGCAAGTCGTTTCACTTCTTGGCGCAACATAAATTCAAGTTGCGGTATATTTCTTGTTTCAAACACATGAAGGTTGGCAGCCGTGTGCGTGCTAATAAATACTAATGTGAGTGCGTGCAGGTTACAGAGGGAGACTGTAATGTGTGTGTGTGTCGCGAATGGGGGCAGTATGGAGACTAATCAACACAATTGCGTGTTCGCAGATAAGGTGTTCTTTCCTTGCATCTATTATTACACGGCCGACATTTGTATCTGTCAGGTCTGTTGTCGCGGTAGTAAAATGGGTCGACTTAAGGCGGAGAGAATCGTCAAAAGAGTTTCAGACTCCGCCGCCCGCGGCGCGCGATCTTTTACTCTAGACTCGAGCAAAGGCAGGCGGGACAATATGACAGTTGGAACTTCCCCGGAGATGTACAGCCAGAGTTTTCATTAGCCGGAGATCTAACAATGGATGTTGGAGGTTCCAAACGTTTCACATATATATATATTTTTAAACAAGACTCATATTTATTTGTAACATTTTCATAATCCAGAGTTATTTAAAAAAAACAATATTAGTACTAGCAAGATGAGAACTATTGACTATTGGTCTTAAGGAATGGAGATTGGAAGGGAAAATAGTAATAAATGCACCTACATTATTCTTTATAAACCACGATAAAGAATCCTAAGATTAAGTGCTGGTTGAATTCTGTGTATATCTGAAACTCCCTGGAAGGTTATATCTTTCATTTCTTCAAACTTTGTGCAGTTTTGGTAAATAAGAAGAAAAAAAAATCTGTTTTGAAAAATGAAGCAATAATCATGATGTTGGCATCTCTATAACTGTGTGAAAGTAGTTTCTTAACAATTACTGCAGTCAAAACTATGTTATATATACATACATCGACTGGCGGTTACAAAATACCTGCCCCCCTGTCTAAAACAACAACTTCTGCGTGTTAGGAAGCGAACTCAATATTTTCACGCGCAGGAAGTGTTTGTCAAATATTATTTAACGTGCACTTTCGGGGCCCTCGAGGATTTCTTTGAGCTAGAGCGAAAGGACCTTACAATTTCTCCGGGCAAGGTATTTTCACTTATCTTCCAGGGTTCTTCAACACGCCACAATCTAGATGAGACCGAAGGATTTATTTACCCTCCGAAGGAAGTTGTGCTACGGATTTTTTATCGCTCACGAGAAATCCATCGACCCCAGTTAGGTTTGAACCCACGCACATTTGGTCCTGAGGCGATCACTTTACGTTAAATATTAAGTTCTATACAGTTTAAAAATTCTCGTAAATACTCATCACGTCATAAAAATATTTAGCAGCGTGTCTTGATACCTATTTATGTTATATGCATCTTTACTAATTAAGCTAATGATCTAGCTATGGGGAAGATTGAATGCGCGTGGAGTGAGAGTGGAAAAACATTTTGGACAACCATCCTCGGTACACCCTACCGGGATTAAAACCCTGATCTCCCTGTCATCGGCAATCTAGCCCAACATGCGTGTGACACCTAAGATCATGCGACCACTGAATCAGGCATTATATAAATTAATATTTCTATAATCACCTTACAAAATTTGTATTATTTTTAATATCTATAAATTTCTACGAAATGTGTATCAGAAAATATAGTAGTCAGTGCAAAAACGGCATTATTTATTTTTGGTTTTAATTTTATTATAAAAGCGTTCTTAGAAATGTGTTGTTCTTGTGAGTTTTGCCAACTTCACTTAATATTATAAGAGGCTTGAGTGTAAGGGGGGGCGGGGGAGGCGGTATATTACTCCCGGTACAGTCTACGAGGCAGGGAAACCGCAGCAGGTCAGTGCATCGCGCAGAGCGAGGATGACTTTGTGCGATCGTGTTCCCACAATCCCCGGACATGGTGACACAGTCAGGGAAAATTAGCCCCGAGCCTTTCGACCGGCACTGCAAGGACACTCGCTTAGAAACTAGTCGTTACAAAATGTCAACTTGGTCGCTAGTAGTTTTGTAAACATTATCGTTACTAGAGACTTATTGGTAGTTAATTGTAAATAGATCACAAAACTGTAAAATACTTCAAATGATTTTCCATGAAAAATAAATTGATAGTGATACTAAAAACTTTTAAGATATAAATTTGATATCAAATAGTTACAATAATTACAATAATAAGTCAAATAATTACATTCCCCTAGTTAGAGTCTAAATGTAACAAAGCTATTTAAAAAAATATTAAATGTTCAAAAAATCATTAATATTATACAACTCTTAAAAGAATATTTATCTTAAAAACCTGTATACAAAGTTATTTATGGTGAAAACAGCTTTTATTTAAGTATGAGGGAACACGAGACGTCATGATCCATCATAATCTTTAAGTTAGATATGATCTCGATTACATTACTTAGTAATAATAAAAAATATACACTCTGTTTACCCTGAAATATCTTACCTTGATGGATCACACTATGACCCTATCTAATAAGCTACGCCATAATGTAACCCATCTAGGCGAGACTATTACCTTAGTTACCCCAATACTACGTTGTTGCAGCCTATAGCTGGTGATCTTTAGTGTCAGAAGTGGGATACTCTGGGGTCTCTCATATAACTAACATTACTCTACATTCTGGTGATCTTTGGTGTCAGAAGTGGGATACTCTGGGGTGTCCATATAACTAACATTACTCTACATTCTGACGACCTTTGGTGTCAGAAGTGGGATACTCCGGGGTCTCCATATAACTAATATTACTCTGGAGTCTCCATATAACTAACATTACTCTACATTCTGACGACCTTTGGTGTCAGAAGTGGGATACTCTGGGGTGTCCATATAACTAACATTACTCTACATTATGACGATGTTTGGTGCCAAATGCTAATTGTTCTCGTTGTTGCTCATGTGTGAGTGTGTGTGTGGATCTGTTCCAGCCGTGCAGTTGAACACGTACGTGACCTTGAAGCTGCAGAACGTCAAGTCCACCACCGTCACTGTGAAGGGGCCCAATCCATGCTGGGAGCAGGACTTTCTCTTGTGAGTATATAACCCATCACCTTCCATCTAGGGTTCGAGTCCCGACATCCCTTCTAGTTCAATACATTTTTTAAAATATTATCTCAATTTGTTTCAATGTTACACTATTAATAAACTTGTGTTGTGTTAGACTTACTGTCCGAGGCTAGTTAATATGTAAGTCGTGTGATGAGATACTCGGTGTTTTTAGAAAGTGCGCGTTTAGCCCCGCGAACACGGTACTGGTGTTAGAACCCCGAGGTTTCACTGCCGCTCAGTCGTATTATAACAATTAATATAACTAACACTAAACTGTGTGGACTGGATCAGAACCCCAACCCACTCCCCAGGGATTGCAGGCCACCCCTGACGAGCCACCCTTGCTCCACCCCCTGGTTTCAACCCCTGGAGTTCACGCTGTTGCAAGACCCACAGTGTTATATCGGAGTTTATTTAAGCGCCGGCAAACACTGAATTATTAAAGAACCGCTCAAACCAAGCCCGCGTTCATTTTATGAAAGGCTGTTTTTTTAAGATAAAAAAAAATTACAAATCTTTTATTTTTGTTTCTTTGTACCCGCTGTTTTACTCGTAGCAAGTATTCGCCCCTCTTGTTAGTCGACGCTGCGATCATGCTAAAGGAAACTAAGTCCCTTTCAAAAATTAATTATCATAATTACTAGCCCCCGCCTATTTTCCATAATTAATTGCGAACGAACATCGGTGGGCACGTAGGCTCGATGAGAGGCTCATTCCCAGGATGAAATGTTTGGGGTTCGAATCCTATCTGGATATTTTGAGTGTGAGTTTCCCTAAATTGTTTACAACTCTTCCTCCATTCGAATGCGGATACATTTCCTTTAGGTTTTACCTCCATAATTCATACCCTGGTAGCAAAGTTAAACACGGACGGCTCGGACGGGTGGTAAGGCACTGTTAAAAATAAATCGCGAACGCATTTTAAACTAATCTTACTTTTGTCTTCAACCCTATGTCTTAGCAACATCTTTGATACCATCACCGGGTCTTACTACCCCCTCGGGCCGTACGCAGATCGATGTTAATATTCTAGGAGCTAACAAGTTTGAATTTAGGTTAAACTAACCGCATTTGAGTTGATGGAGAGTGATATAGAACTTAGGTAAAACCAGCCTCGATTCGAACCCCGGGCTCCGCGTCACCTGCATTCAAGTCTATTGCGAGACTGACGCGTTAGACCGTTTGACCACTGAAGTGGGTTTTCTTACCAGTTAATTTCCAAAATGAATCATGTTACTGCCGCCATGTTGGATGAATGGTTAGTATGCTTGAGTCGGGTCTACACTAACCCTCACCCCTCATTTTACTCACAATGTCCCCCTTTCCTCTGCGAGCATTTTTCTCTTCTCGCTATCTATCTATTCATTCACATCTCTTTCTCTGGAAGTAAAGCACGTCTCAATTATTCTATTTACGTCTCTCCTTTCTTTATCTCGTTACACTTACACTCCCCTATTCATCCGTCTCTCTCACAAACAATCTTATATTCATCCACTCAAAGCGACCCCAACTATTTATGTAACATCTGACTATAGTAGCCGTCACGAATGATGGGGGCTCTATAGTAGTGTCCTGGGCAGAAGGCAAACTTAGGTCTATGTTATGTTATGACATTTATTAAATTTTACTTTACTCATATCTCATAGACGAGAGACAGTGTTGAAAACCACGTGACTTCACATAGTTACTGTTTCAGCACATTTGACAACTGTCAAAGGAATCGAATCTGGCGGACATTTAGTTTATTGGTACCCGCATCGGTGGTCGTGCGGTCTAGCACGTCACTCTCATGTTAGAATATATTGCCGGTTGGATGTACTGAATGGTTTTCCACTCTACCAACACGCAAATGCGGCTATATTTCCTTTAAAATTTACTCGATCATTGTAATTAAATGCGTATAGCCTGGATGAGTAGAAGTCCTATTATCATTATTATTAGCACCGCGTCTTACTACCCGTTCGGGTTATACGCACTTACGCTAATGTGTAATGGTAGGGTGATTGCGAGATGAAATGTAGGACCTACAGTTTAACGTAAGTGCGTACAATCCGAACAGGAAGTAAGACGCGGCGCTANACCGCGTCTTACTACCCGTTCGGGTTATACGCACTTACGCTAATGTGTAATGGTAGGGTGATTGCGAGATGAAATGTAGGACCTACAGTTTAACGTGGGATCCGAACCACGGTGGAGGCCTGGCATTCCCCACATTCACAAGATGTCTTGTCAGAGGTGAAGGAAGGGTTCGGTAATCAGATAAATCTGTGCCGGGACCGAGGATTGAACCCCGGCCGCCAGCACAGAAGTCTGACACCTTACCCCTAGACCGCCGGGTCACCGAAGTCGTAGAAGAAAACAAAAAACTCTATTTAAATATATAATATTATTTAACGTGCTACTAATAATTAGTTCTAAGGTTTAAAGATTAGGGGGAAATATTTGTGGTCTCCATGTCTTACTACCCGTTCAATGTGCTAGGTATGAGGAAGGTTGCGTTTAGGAGTAGGTTTACTCTCATTCTCGTGGAGGGAGGGTGAAAAACCACCCTCAGCAGACCTAATTGAGATTCAAGCACACAAAACACCCCCGATCAAAGGCTGTCAAATTGCTTTGTGAAGCTAACGCCTTAGCCGACTCGGGCACCGCTACGAGTTTGACTTGTCTAGTCCTCTTCATTACAATCCTAATTTGAAATGATCATCGTCGAGAAAGACTCCTCTAGGAGGTCCGGGGTTTGTCTCCCTCCCGGGTAGAGAATCTGGCATCACCTCAAACCGGTTAGTTCCCATGTTATGTTTGACCGACTGTATCGCGACTTGTACAGTCACTTCTCGGTTTCCGCTCAGCCTGGCTACCTGTCGTTACGGCGATCAAGGAGTCATTGTGTCTCAGAAACACGAACCTTCACCTCAGATAAAAAAAGAAGGAATTATCCAAATGAGTCGTACTCGGGCCAAGAACCGGGCAAGTCTACTTCGTTATTTGAACACGTCACGATCCCAGCGCTAGGTTCGGAGGTTTGTGCGATAACCCAACGCATATTGTCCAACCTGCCTCGATGGACACATGGTCCGAGGCGTCGCTCTTGTGTTGGACTAGACTGGCGATGATAGGGAGATTGGGGTTCGAATCCCGGTCGTGTGTAATGAGGTTTTTTTTTCAAAGTGGTTTACCACTCACCCTTCACGGAAATGCGGGTACACCTCCTCTGAATTGATCCTCTCTCACCCCTAGCTCACCAGCGTGATTAGTACATATGTGTATAAACTGTGCACCGCTCATACATTCACACAGTGGAACATATGTGAACTCTCATCTGATAATGATCGAAAAAATTAGGTTGGTAAGACCTTATACATTTTGGTCGAAAGAAATGATCGCTACCCTTTTGAATTTTTAATAAATTTTTAATATTTTTTTAAATTAAATTTGAAGTGAATGTGAGGAATGCCAGGTCTCCACCGTGGTTCGGATTCCACGTTAAACTGTAGGTCCTTCATTTCATCTCACAATCACCCTACCATTACACGTTAGCGTAAGTGCGTATAACCCGAACGGGTAGTAAGACGCGGTGCTAATAATAATAATATAGGTATTGATATTACGTATCAAGAGTGACAGCTGGAGATAACATGGTTTGGCATACGAATATATTAAAATTGTCTTGGTGACTTTATTAACTAACTTATGCTGTTATTCTTACCAAAATCACACTATTGGTAACTCCTTGGTATTAAGTAACTCGAAAGTCCATGACCACCAGAAAGTAAGGTCGTCNTTACACGTTAGCGTAAGTGCGTATAACCCGAACGGGTAGTAAGACGCGGTGCTAATAATAATAATAATAATAATAATAATAATAATAATAATAATAATAATAATAAATTTGAAATATTTGAACACAGCCGTGAGTAGTTGGATTACCCCTACAAAACTAATATTGAATACTTATAACTCTGGGAGTAGTTTTTGGCAGTAATCGCTTCCCGTTAAGATATATAAAAATATATAATTTGGTGACATTTTTGCAGTGAGATTGTCGGGCCCGTTATCGCCATGAAAGAGCTGGCTTGACAAAGCGAGAATATAGTGGAGGGTGTCGAGCAGTTGAATGGGAGGGGGTATTAACCCATGACCCGCCGTGATAAAGAGAGCCGATCAGGGGACCAACAAGCGAATATGTCAACGTTCCACATCTACTCTCGTAGATTAGCAATCAGTCTGGACCAGAGACGTGTCGTCAAGTGTTGCTAGAGTTAGCAGAGCGCATTTAAACTGTTCTCATCACACAGTAGATTATTATTATTAGCACCGCGTCTTACTACCCGTTCGGGTTATACGCACTTACGCTAATGTGTAATGGTAGGGTGATTGTGAGATGAAATGAAGGACCTACAGTTTAACGTGGGATCCGAACCACGGTGGAGGCCTGGCATTCCTCACATTCACAAGATGTCTTGTCAGAGGTGAAGGAAGGGTTGGGTACACACAGTAGAGGTCAGGTATCAACGAACATACATTCCCACGTGAGGTGTGTAGAGCGGTGCCTATGTATGACTGGTCAAATGGGACATAGTTATAGAGAACATAACACAGGCACAGTTTTAATAATCTCTGCTTATCATAGAAATTGTTCACGACACAATATTAGTCCGTAGGAATAATATTTTTTTAAATCAGTCAAGCCACCATTTAATAAGTTTTTGTCAGAAAAACAAACATACTATTTTTAATTATATCATGAAACACTTTAGTTGGATATTTTAAACAAAATTGCTATTGCCATCATCAGTAGAATACCCTAAAATCTATTTTCAAACGTGGAGACATACGGACATACATGGGGACAGACAGACAGACAGACAGACATTTGTACGAATTTGGGTAAACCTTACACGCCAACACACATCACATTCTCAAGGTAGTAAATTCTAAAGATTACAATACTTTATCTATATGAGAAAACAAAAATACTTAACTATTTCGTCGCGGGAGGGGAGTCAATTAACTTAATGAAATATATTAACTTTATATTCAGGTTAAGAGTGTTTCTTGTAATTCTTGATATTAAGGTTATTTGGATACGTTCGTGAAAGATTCCACTTGTCTAATATCGAGAGAGAGAGAGAGGATTGTAAGACAAGGTGAAGAGAGGGGCGTTCAAGAGAGAGAGGATTGTAAGACAAGGTAAAGAAAGGGGAGTTCAAGAGAGAGAGAGAGAGGATTGTAAGACAAGGTAAATAAAGGGGAGTTCAAGAGAGAGAGAGAGAGAGGATTGTAAGACAAGGTAAAGAAAGGGGAGTTCAAGAGAGAGAGAGAGAGGATTGTAAGACAAGGTAAAGAAAGGGGAGTTCAAGAGAGAGAGAGAGAGAGGATTGTAAGACAAGGTAAAGAAAGGGGAGTTCAAGAGAGAGAGAGAG
>CABEEJ010008125.1:0-25845 GCA_901482245.1 Timema douglasi
AAGGGTTTGGTAATCAGAAAAATCTGTGCCGGGACCGAGGATTGAACCCCGGCCGCCAGCACAGAAGTCTAACACCTTACCCCTAGACCGACCGCCAGGTCACCCTTTATAATAAAGAAAAGTTTATTTATTTCCTTTAGTCATTTCGGAGCTTCACCATTCTTTAACTACCGATACATAATTGACAAATTCAATCTCAAGACACTACACTTAAATTACACTTTTATAACACACACACATGCACATGCACATAAACACACACACACACACACACGCTTTACTTTTATTAGTCAATAAATTGAGAATTGGATGTTAAAATGATATTCGGGGAAAATATTTTAGTATTTTAAAATGTACAGGTTATGTTTCTCATCAATATTATGATCAGAAAGTCAAAGAGATGATTTAGTAGTGGTGGAACCACTGGAAGGTATTGCCTCACTATTTAGATTTATGTTACAACCCTTTGATATTCTCAAAAAAGAAGATGAAGGATGGCATTGTAATTAACTCCAAATAGTTTCTGGAGCCATCCAGTTTTTTTTTTAAGTCTTCAGAAAAGGATCACTCTCAATAGCTTCTAAGGGCATCCACATTTCAGAAATTTGCTGGGAGAGATTCACTACAAAGAGCTTTTAGAGGCATCTAATTTCATAAAAAGTGTAGGTGAGGAGAACTTTAAATAATTCTAGAGGCATCCCAATCATCAAAATGGCTGGAGAAAACTATTCCAAATATCTTCTATAGACATATAATTTTTAAAAAGTTTCCAGACCCTTTCAAATTTCTGAGCACATTCAATTTTTTAAAATTTGTTGGGAGAAGGGCATTCCAAATAATTTCTAGAGGCATCCAATTTTCAAAAGTTTACTGAGTTAAGACTACTACAAATATTTTCATTGATATTATTTAAAAAAATTCCAGGTTAGTACCACTCACAGGGTGTTAGGATGAGTAGACAATGAGTATCCGCAAAGTGTGGTGAGGACTACAATAACGTGCTACTCATGTTGACATTTCTTGTAAAAACACCTGCATTTGTTTTGACATGCATATCAACGCCACTACCAGTGAGTATTCACTTAGCATCTACTCAGGTTTGAACCAAGTGTGGTGCCTAATCTACACAGCCTGTAAGAGTTGTGAAAATATGAAACATCCAAAAATTACTGCTGGTGCATGTACATTTTGGTAATAATATGTTATTTTAATCATTTATAGGCCTAAGATTTCTGAATGACACAAACATTCATCTTTTGATAGTTAAAATATTTATTTTGAACAAATAAACATGTGTTATGTTGAAAAATACAGTTTCAAAATTTGAGGTGAAAGGATCATAAATGTATATTTTCAGATAAAACAACCAAGTTGAAACTCGGCCCCACAATATTTAACCACTTGCTATAACTGTGAACTTACAACAATGACGAAGACACATTTCTGAACAAAATGGCCCTTTGAGCATAATTACTGCTTCTGAATCAGTGTGCGGGACAAACAGCCCACCAGGTGCTATATCACAGCCTTTGATTGCTAATAATGAAAGGGTTGGTTTTTTATTTTTATGCTTCTCTTCCGAGATATATTTTTCTGACCCTTAAAATTTATCGATATAGACCCAAGCCTAGTTGAATTACATTAGAATACACCACTGAATGTAATGTAAGCGCAAGGGAAGCTGCCAAACTGGAAAGACGATTGGGTTAAGCCTTGAGGGAAACAAGTAGATTTCTCTCTTCTTTTTCATATTTCCATAGTCTCTTCATTATTATTGCTCAAACATTTAATTTAATTTTAGAACATTAATTTATCATACAAAGAAAGAACACAGAAAAACCAATGTAACTGCCATTTTGTTTATGAGTTTCTCTTTATAGAGGCTACTCACTTCATTTTTGTCGATCTCATCCCTCAGGGCAATAGTCTCTTCATGTAACTTCTCTGAAACAAATCAAAAAGGGGGCGTTCAAGTATTACATAAGCACCTTAAGAATAATGCTAACGTAAGACAGAGAAAGACTGGCCAAATTGAGGAAGGGCGCATCGCAAGCCGCTTGGACTTCAGACAGCAATTAAGATGCTGAGTGGCTAAACGAGGAAGAAGTGGAGAAGCCTATAGAAGTAAGCCAAAGCTTGCGTGACCTAAAATCCGTTCACCGTAGGAATTGTTTCCTGAAAGGTCTTTTTCCCTACCATAAATCTATTAAATAGTAGGATATTGGTAGGAAAAAAGACCTTTCAGAGAGTAATTCCTACCGTGAATAGAGTATAGCTACCACTCAAATAGAAACATAACAATTGAAGTTTATGTTTTTTTTTATTAATTTAATATTTATGTACTCACTAATAATAGTATTTTTTATAACTTCAATTAAGAGCAAATTAAAATTTTAAACATTTATAATGTTATGACTTGTTTTAATTTGATCTGTTCAATAAATTTAAATTTATATTACACCAGTGATAATTGTCAATTATTTCGCAATATTAATTTACACCTCTATGTTTATAATGACCAGCAATTTTATAAATTGTAAGAATTTTTAATCTTTCATCATCGCGTCTTACTACCTGTTCAGGCTATAAGCAAAATTGCATGAAAAAAAGAATGGTTATTCCTGTGGACAAATAAAAAAAAAGTCAACAACTCTTATGTAAAGGGGTTGGTCAGGTATTTGCTTATTTTTTATTACAAGGGGGGAGGGAGGGATTAAAAATGGCCAAAAAATGTGATTATGTAATACTTGAACGCCCCCAAAACAGGGACACTTTGGTTTATGTTTTCACACAAATATTGCTTGTGTATTTAAAGGAACAATTTAATCAGGTATAGTATGTATAGGTACTAAGTGTTTATAGTTTTTGAACGAGTTCAAAAGCTAATAACTTGTTTTTAAAAATCTTTTTGGAAGGGATATAAAAGTGGTGGATGGAATACACATATGCTTTTCTTTTCTTTCTGTGTTTTACTGACAAATTTTAAAAAAATGTTCCAAGATATATTTTTAAAAACACCATTTAGATTATTATTTTTCGCACAGTGTCTTACTACCTGGTCAGGTTATGCACATCTGCACTAATTACACTAATTAGTTAGGTACAAGGAAGGTTTAATTTAGAGGAAGTGTACTCACATTTGTGTGGAGGGAGAGTGAACAACCAATTTGTAAAAAACACCCTTAGTACACCCAACCGAGATTTTAACCCTGATGTCCCTGTTATTGGCAATATAGTTTAACCTTAGAGTAACACTTTAGACCATGTAGCCACCAAAGCAGGTTTAAATTGTATTAATTGTTATGTTCAACACACTACAGTTACAGATAGGAAATAAAGAACATTTCTTAACGAGAACCCCTGTCTAAACCCCAATACTGTCATAGTCTCCAGGAGGAAGAACTCACCAACGCAGCACTGTTTCTCCTTGTTGAGTTGCAGGCCCTGAGTCTCAAGGTCGCGTATAATGGATTCCCCCATTCGGGAGTTTTCCAATGTTCTGGAATAAAAGCCCCACACAGACTTGCTAAAGTCTATACATGACGAATGGGGCCTATTTTGTCATAATTAAAGTGTTTAACAACCTGGTTATTTATTTTCATACAAGGGGTAGGTACACTTTATGTATTGACTGACTATATTAGCAAATGATTAACACAAGCTTAATTCTAGAAGAGACATTACTGTGAATGGGGAACTCCCAATCTCCCCAAAGATAAATTTGTTTGCCATTCTGGGAATCAAACTCAGGAACTTTAGTTTAATACAGGGGTCAGCAAATTTTTAATGAAAAAGGCCGGATAGTAAATATTTTAGACTTTGCAGGTGGAAAACCAAACTACACAACTTTTTCCACAAGCCAAATAGAAAATTTAAATTGCAGCAAGCCATTACACGTCGACAGCAAGCAACAAGCCGTGAATTTTTTCGAGCGACACGTCATTTTATGTTTCATATTTACTTATTATATAAACCTTTTGACTTTAATGCTATGTCTGATATTTTACTTGAACTTTAAAAAAAAATAACAATAAAGAATTCAAGTTGTTCTTATAATAAATAACAATGCAAAACAAAAGATAAATTTTCGCGTTACATGTCTACCAACAAAACAATGAATAAATTAATAGTTGAGTGACAATTAACCTCAACAGCATTTATATAATTCTCCTAGACACCTTTATTGTTAATTTGTCATTAACATGTCAGAATTTTAAGTTTTCAAATTTGTCTGACCGTTGCTTTACTGTAAGCTGGGAATTTAGAGGCTTGCTTAGTTTGGTAACGTCGACGTATATTGTATTATTTTAACACCACTATGGTGTCACTGCACAGTAAGCACAGTACTTTCCTATTGAATTCAAAATCAAAATAATCTACCTTTCAATGTTACTAAAAATGTAATATTCAGAGTCAACTTTTCTCTTTTTCACTTGTTGACACGATGGGTACCTACTGGTAATTATCTATCAATATTCACTGACATAAGTCCTGATATGTGTTATTAAGTTATTAATGGTTTAATTTACAGGGAAAGATTAGGAATGTGGTTTAGAGGAAATGCAGCCACATTAGTGCGTGTGAGGGTGGGGGAGGGAAGGGTAGAAAAATTATAGTGATAAATAACATGTGCAGGACAACTATTCTCAAGTAGATCCAGCCAAGATTAAAACCATGGCCTACTCGCTACCAATAATCCAGACTTATGAGATTGACACCTTAACTTGTGTAATCACAGGATCAGGTGATAGTTAAAAAATACTAAGTTTCGATTTCCATGCATTCATACATTGAAATGGTATATGTAGCCTAGTTACAGGATTAAGGGCACATTGTTTGCACCTGGTGCCTGCAATGTGTTCATATTACAAAGATAATATTTCAAACCAAAACATATTGTAGATAGTTGGTCATCAATGCCTGGAGTACAACAGCTCAATGATCAAGAACATGTCCAAGACAAGTTGCGCTATTGAAGTCCTGCAGTGACAAGCATGTATAAGGGAGCAATAAACTAAGTGTCCTCAATCACAAACTCAGGGAAATAGAATTCACTCACATCCTCGCAGCTTCTCGCAATCCTTGAAGCCAGCGCTCCTGGTCAAATCGCGTCTCGGCCGCAAGACCCACTGTCCCCTGGTCAAGGCACAACACAATTAACACAAAAAATGTGATTACAATTTTTTTCCTTATTCAGATATTTAAATTGTGCTTTTCCAAATACAAGATTTTATTAGTGCACAACTTGATTCTGACTATACACTAAAGCTGAATTCACACATATGCTGAAATTTGAAAGCAGTACAGTGTGTCCGCACCTCTTGGTGCAGCTGTTCACACACTCGCAGAAAGTTGGGAATCTGTCCTTACCCATGATGCAACATGATCAAACATAAAAAAGGAGATATTAAAAGTGCAAGTTATTGTTTTTAAAATAAAATTAGATGTTTTACTTACTACCTGGGTTTGATTTTGTCATCGATAAACCTCATGGCTTCCAATAAACTGTTCTTTTTAAATCATCACTTTTGAGATAAGCCATTGTGAGAATATGCTGTGTTTATGAATAACACATGTTTGAAAGTTTGTGCATGTGCTGATCAGATCTTCTTGGAGGGATTTCTGTAGAAGCGCTGGAAAAATTGAAATTATCTCTACTCAAGCAGTGCAGGCTACGCTGGCCACGCGGACTTCTTGTGATTGAAATAGAGTTGTCACATGACCAAATATCAGCACTGCTCTTATTCTACAGTGAACGTGTGAATTCACAGTTAATCTTTAATTGCGCTAAATACCCAACAGCAGTATCATGTGCCACTTACAAACAAACACAACCCAAACTTTAACCATTATTACTGATATTATTATTTATAAGCTAGTGTGATGCTTTGAAATTCTGAGCCTTTGCTTATATTCTAAGTATTAGATTCAGCTTCGATTTGGGTTTAATATGAAAATCAAAAATCTTAGACTCATAAAGACTTGTTAAATTATTAGTTGTAAAGTCCTTTCATCCTTCTACTCTCCCTTAGATCAGCATCACACAACCCATCATGATATCTATTCATAGTAAGAGGTTAGAATAGACATGGACATGTAAGGAGACCATATATACTGTTTTTTGCAATACAATGTTGTTTTGACTTTTGGGTAATGTCCTTTTTTCCTACATAACAAGCAGTAGGTACACTATTAGGTACCAGATTTTTAAATAGTACTCTCTAAAAGTTCTTCTTTTTGGAGTTAGAGAGATTAATATTTCAAATTGAACAGCACCAACGCAAGAAACCTCACCCTTAATTATCTTTTCAGTAAGTTATATTAGCCAAAAGAAGGATTTTGGTAAGGAAAAAGACCCTTCAGTATGGACTTCCTACCAAAATAAGTATATACCTATGTTTTAGTTTTTTGTTACATGTGTTTCTTTAAGGTGTTTTTTGATATGGTGCTGATGAATAAACATTAAGAATATGCTTGTGCTTAAAACATATAAGCATTTGTTTGCTGTCCAATGAATAAAAACCATAAGCAAATGCTTATTCTCGAAGCAGATCCTGCAGAAAAAAGCATTGGCTGGAAATTTAAAGGATATGCTGAAACTGTTTAAGTATATGCTTAGAATCCAATGAATAAAGTTCAGCAGATACTAACTTTTACTAGCATATTCTAAGAAATCTTTGAGGTAGCTAAGTACGTGCTTGAAGGATAGAAAAAGATTACATTCATGGCAGCTTTTAAGAACATTCGTAAAACTAAAGTTTACCGGGCTAGGAAAGACACAAATGAATATGATTATAAAAAATGGTATTTTTTATGAGGTTAATGTGCAGTGGAGTCTGAGTCAAAGGTCTAGACTATCGACTCCACAGCCCTGATATTTTGACTAACGCAACACTGAATAACAGGCAGCAGTACAGATTTTGTGAAGATTTATTTAAGTTTGAACAATTATGTAAGGCCAAAGACAAATATCTTAAGAAATTGAGCATTTCTCCTCTATAGACATCTTATGGACTACTGTAGGGGAAGATACGTGAACCAGAGATGTCCAGGAATGATAGTAAGCAAAAAATTTACAAAAGGATGTCCCCAGGGGTCGGTCTGTAGGCCGATCTTTTAGGACGTAGCACTCGAACCTGATTTAGTGGAGATTGAGTCCCTCCCTGAAATGGCGGGGGTGGTTGCCTTTACAGACAATATACTAATAATAGTTGAAGAAACATCTAGAGGAGAATTAGAAGCCAAGATTTACACAGTTCTCAATGAGCTGAACTCTTGGTGTAAAAAGGTAAAACTGAGTTTAGCTCCTGCAAAGACAACTTACGTGCTATTCTGGGGGGTACTCAAGAGAAACCCGAGGGTTAAGATTGATGGACAAACAATAAGACGAAGCAAGGATACCAGATACCTGGGTGCAACTTCATGATGCACGTGGAGAACGCATGTGGAAAAGCTTTGAGAGCTATGAATAAGATCATCAGCATAGGGTAGGGCAGATTTAAACTGTTTATGAGGCTGATTTTATTGTATCACCAAGCTATGCTGGTCTCCATTGTAGGTTATGGAACTAGTGCGTGGGCTCATCGGCTCAGACAGGTAAGCATTAGAAAGAAAATGAGAAGCCCTAAGAGAAGTGGTCTTTTGAGGCTATCTGCAGTGTACAAGACTGTTGCCACATACGCTTTGTGTGTAGCCTTGGGTATCTGGCCCTTGGACTTAAAGGTGAGGAGGTGATCAGCACTTTATTGGATAAGGAAGGGGGATATGGAGAAAGTGGCTAATCTCACGAGAGCAAGGATAACAGCGGGACTTCAGGCCAGGAAATAACTGGAAGGACATTAAGGACATTAGATTTCTGGCAAGTTAGAAACTCTCCCCCTCCCAAACGGAAAATGTAAGGTGGGCGAAATACATGAGAGTGGATAAGCTAACTTTTGCCTTGTCTGGAACAGATGAATACTTTTTAAATCTAACTAACTACTTAAATTCAAGATGAGAGTCGGGTACATTATCCTTGTAATCAACTTTGCCAACAAGGGGAGTCGAGCACATTATCCTTTCAACCAAACCTACCTTCATAGTGAGAGTGAAGACTTGTTTATTATGTAACAAGTTGGATCCAACATTTGGAAGACAAGATATGTGAAAAAGTAATCTGCGTTTATTCTAGCCAACTTGTTGGACCAACATCCTGCTTCCTCCACCTTTTTTTAGTCAGTTTACACATTTCTAGCCATGGATAACGACGTATTACTTGACGTTTCTTCATTTATTGTGATGACAGGAAGTGTACTCTTGCAGAAGTACCAAAACTTAAGAAGCAGTAGGGCGTTTGAAGTTTTTTTTTCTAACCGTCGAATTGAAGGTGTGTACATGGGAATAATGAGTTACCTACATTTATAAAGTGGAGTTGATAGCTTTGTACACATGTAACATCACAAACAGAATACTTTTGATATAAATCAATTAAGAATCTAGTAGCTGAACCTATTATTATTTATGACTTACCATTTTCAAAAATTAATTAGACAATTGCTTTATATGCTAAATATAATAGGTGTTTTTTTTATAATAAAACCCAGGTGAGTTTTTTTGGGCTGGGTAAAATAATAACAACCCTGGTGTTTGTGTGTGAGTATGTATGTATAATAATATATAACTACATGGTCACACACTCACACATTCAATACCTACATTAAGTGTATTTTTAAACACTATAACCATTATCGGTATTATATCACAATAAAGAGTTCCTCTTTGTAACATTATTTTATTAGGTGGGAAGGTACTTATAAATTTACATTAAAATAATTTTCTCATAAGGGCATATGTTCATTGTATTGAATGAAGCTCTTTGTGTACTTATTTTTCTTTACCATCACACCCCATCAATAGTTTTTCCCACCTCCGTGGATGCTGTCTCATCTTTGTGTGAAAAACATTTTTTAAAAACGTAGTAATTTCCAAAAGAAAGGTAAACTTAACTGAATTGGGAAATCAATTTCCTAGTGCCGAAGAACCTTAAATCTAACTCATATATTCCCTACATTACTAACAGTATGTCAAATTTTATGTTAGCATAAAAAAAAGAGTGAATGAGTGTTATGCTTAGCAACCCCACTATTACATCCACGTTATGTTAGGTTTGGGAATTAGTTTCATATTATTCCTAAGTTATGTTAGGTTGAGTTGGTGCTCTGTTTGGTGTCCCCCTCAAGCTGATGCCCCGGTTCACTTGACCCCTTACCTGCCCCTGTTCCAGCCCCCTCCAAAAAATTAGAAATGGGCAGGCATTTCAATTGATTAGATGTTTACATTATCTCTTTACAAAAACATTATATCAATGAATATTTCACTTCCCAAATAAGTGGGCCTACTCAACATTATTCAAATTGAATATTCACTTTCAAAATACACTCATTACAACGTTTTATTAAGGGGCAGTCCTTAAATTAGTGAGGCTTTTTTATATGATTTATGACCCCATTCCCCCATGTAATGGATCAAAAGATTTTTTCAACCCCCTCCTCCACCCTCTATCTTGTATATTTTTTATGATTTGGTTAATTAGATTATTTTAATCCTTTGATTTTTTAATAGACGTAAGGATTGGTAATAAAGTGAGAGATAGGAAATTAGTTTAATTGCAACAAGTAGTATAGTCTATCAGTGAAATTTTAAAGTTAATATATTTTTTTAGATTGTTTCACCATTAATAGTGATAAAAAAAACAACCTTAAGTAAGATTCTGATCCCTCCCCCCTTACCCCAAAAAAGAAAACATAAAAATAATGAATCATCCCTCCCTCAAAAACCCTTAAGGACGACCCTAAAACCCAATCTGCCAACATTTTAGTCTATATAACAGACAGTTTTTGGTACATCTAATTTGGTAATTTAAAAAAAAAAAGGATAATTCTTAGAATTAAAAGCATTAGGGGATCTGAGAAAATAAGGTGGCTACTATTACTATAAATTTAAAGTTCATACTTGAGGGGTCATCAATTGGAAAGACCAGCTTAATTAAGGAAACTGCCAGAAACTAAGGTGGTAGCTTAAATAGGCTACAGTAGCCCCATGGCTTCTTTGGTGCTGACTGACCGCTCACAGCTGACAACTAAAAGCTTTGAAAAGTTACCAGACCAAATTATGTATAACTATGCTGAACCATATGATCTGCAAAAACATGTGTTTAGCAGCTGTCACTTATGACAGTCAAAATTTAGGTATATACCTAAATGTTGACTGTCAGAAGTCAGCTGTGAGCTGTCGGTCAGCACCAAAGAAGCCATGGGGCTACTGTATATATGATTACTACCATCCACGTTGTCTCACCTTTAAAACACTTTCTAACACAGCTTCGAAAAATTTGAAATCAAACACAAAGGTTGAAAGGCAATAGTAATAACTAGTGCAAGGTTATAATAAGGTGGTTAAAACTATCGGTGTGTTTTGTTTTACAAAAATGTTAGTCATTAAAATTAAGTCAAACTCATATTCCACAAGTTATGATGTTAACCCGCAATCGAGTTATACCGACCGAGCAGCTGCCAACTTCTATGAATAAAGGATGTCATGTGGTCAGCACAACGAACCCTATAGCCGTTAATATCATCAAGACTTAACATAATATCCAGAATGTTACTCTCTATCAAAAATTATTTTTAATATTCAATGGACTTATTAAATTAAAACTACCATGTCCATCCTCAACCCCCCTCCTACCCCCCATATCTTAATTGAAATATTATGTAAGCTTCCCAATGTGAAATTTGAATGCTATGCCTCTATTTATAACCACCGTATTTTTACCTTGTAACCAGTACTTATAGGCAAGAGGCTATAATATTTAAGATATTATTAAGACTCACATTTAAGAAAGAATCGCTACTTATTTGGATGACATATTCCTGCACAGGATCAGAGGTGGGTTGAACAATGCAGCCTCCGATTGGGATCACACCTTTAGGATGGAAGTTGAAGTAACCTCGCTTGTCAAAACATTTCTTCTCACTCTCCGAATAATACAAAAGGAAACCTTCTTTTACAATGAAAAACCTGTAAACATGGGTAATTTCAACATAGATCATTAAGTAGGCTATGTCAAATCCAATATTTATTACGCTGCAATTATAGGACCTAGGGCCTACTCAGTTTTGAGACGTGTAGGCCCTAATAATATAAATAACAAAACTTATTTGTAATGTTTGACCTTAAAAGTATTATTAGCGTGGATATAATGCTATATGTATTATTATTTTGATTTGCATAAAAAAAGCTTTGTTTAATTTGAGTTCATTTTTGGAAAATTGTTTCCAAAATGAATTAAAATGGAAAAAGATAGGTTAGGAAGACTAAACATTAAAGTTGACAATAAAACGAGCAACTTTATAGTAATACCACTGTGTGTAGCCCTACTCGATTCATTTAAATTAATATTTGATATTAATGGTAATGGTTCAATCAAATGACATTGAAAATACATACATTTATTACCTTTTTGACCATCTATTTGAATGAGGGGCTAAAGATTTTTTAAACAGTATTCCACTAATTTGAACTTTGGTTATAATACTAAAAGGTTCCACGTGGCTTTCAGTCATATTAATAATTTAAATGAGGAGAATATCCAAATATTTATTTTACATCTTCATAATAAGTTGCTTTTATTTTTATTATTTTGACATTTAACCGGAAGTCCGGAACTCTGCTAAGAACATTGCGTTCATTATTTTTGTTCTCTATTTTCTATCATCACTTGTGAGTTGTGACGTCAGTCGTCAATAACCGCTTAACAAAATTTAGATGTGTATTCATCCTCAAGTCAAGTTTTTTTGAAGAATATTGAGTTAATAAATATTGAGTAAATTTATGAATAATATACGTATATGAAACAAAAATATATTAATAATAATAATAATATTATTTTTAAATAGTAATTATACATTCTATATAGTTTTAGTAATTTAATATATTTAGAACTTTTTCTTGAACTCTTTGCGTAGGATCACTGTTTAAAACCCTTCTCACTTCTATATAAAGGCTCCGCACTATTTTATGAACTTCAGAAGCCGTTTTCTAATTCTACATGATCTACAAAGTACTTGTTATGTTGTAATTTATTATCATAGACAAAAATGTGAACATTTTTCCATCTGCGTGCAGCTGAAATTCAAATATTTACAGGTGTGTGTGTTTTTCTTGTAGAATTAAGGAATTTTGAGTATTCCTCGTCACAGGGCATTAATTTATGTATCAACAAGATGGGTGTTGCATTAAATTGTAGAATAAAAGATGGAGAGACTCAAAATCTTCAGGGCCAGACAGACGAGCTCGTCTTTTGGATCAACAAAATGAAAACTAGGAAAACTATCATGAAGAGGCAGAGGAGAAAGAATTTTCGAATTGAAGCTATTCTCTCTTGTGCTCTATCAATGGCTGAATATGAACTCAAAAGCAAACAGCAGCAACGCATGCTAAGGTGGCAGATGTTGAAGATGAAGATCTACGAAAGAAACTGTGAAGCGGTTATACCATCTCTGGAACAGACAAATTCCACTCGTTTAGAAAAGTGTGAAGAAATTGACAGTCTAAACTCGTTCATGTGTCTGCTGAAAGAAGTCAAGAGTCCTCTACAAAGATAGAAAAAACTTTATAGTCTTTAGTTAGGTTTTTTTTTTGTAAGGAAACCAAAAGTTAAAAGTTTTGAATGCTGTGATATTATTGAGGTATTTTTTCATTTCCAGTCCAGTGTCTACATATTGAGAAGGAATGTCAACTTGTGGGCGTCCTGTGACTCACTTGGGGAGTCCGGGCGTGGCCGACTAGCCCGATGGGCCTACAAAGGATCGACGCGAGTTGGTTTGTACTAGATTTAAAGGTTACATAAAGTATTTTTGTAATTGTTTTACACTGCCAGTGGTTTTTTTAATTCATATTGAATTTAATTTTTTTTAGTTGCTGTGCAACTTCCAACCTCATTGTATTTATGACTTCATTCCAGTCAATATTTTTGTACTTTTCAGAAATTTCATATTAATCTGTCTTGACTTAGATAAAATGTTTATGGAACGCTTGTCAATATAGTGCCTATAGCTCTTAATTATTAGGTTTAATAAAGTCACTACCACAACTCAACCTAAAATATTGGAGGTAAATAATTTAATACTTGACCCTTAAGGAGCTAATAACTATTCATCTAGACCAAAAGTCAAAATAGATTTAACATTTGTTAAGTTAAATAATTTGAAAAACACTTAATGGTATAGCCTGGTAAAAAATGTACCCTTTCCATCAAAACTTAATTTGTGACTGCTTATAAAGATATTGGTCAAGCTCAGAGCAAACAACTCTCACCTACGTTCATACAAAGGAAATCATTTATTAAATAGTGGTGAGACTACTGGTTAACTTCTAATTATTTCCTTCCTTTAAAAAAAATTACTCTTGAGCTTTTACAATATATTTAGATAAGGTTTCTTTTAAGGTATAGGCCTAGTATGTTTTATCTGTTAACATTATTGGGCATTTCTTTCCCAAAATATGTATACCACTCATACATTATTCCAAACAATTTAAACCTGTAGAATCGATTTGATCAAAAAATAAGCATAATATTAAATTTTAATTTATTTAATGTAATAAATAAACATTGGTGCTACACATAACAATGTCATGGGGATTTTAGTACTCGATTGTTCATGTTCAAAACTAGTATTGATGGAAATAATGCGATGTCATCTGCCCAGTGTGCAGGATAACATGAAAGCTATTCATCAATATTTACATTTCAGAATTGATTTGGGTGACGTGAAGTTTTACCTATTAAAATATAGTATTAATAAGAGTAAAGAAAATTTATAAATTATGGTTTCATTCGATGTGAAGTACCAGTATGCACAATAAAATTAAACAATTGTAATATTACAATGAAGAGCCTAAATTGGAATGGATAAAACACACGAGGCCTCCCCATTTTAAGTCTTATCATGAAATTTCGTTTAAATTTTAACTAGATAAATTACCACCTTGAAAAAATGTAGACTTGTGATATACATTAAAGAATTTTTAAAAGGTTCTAATGTAACAATTTGGCGTAACAATAGATTAGTCCTTTAAATGTTGTTTTGAGAAATCTATCATGTAAATAAAACATAGGGTCTGAATGTTAATAAAATTGATTTTATTTCTAATTATGTTTTCAATTTTTTACTTGTTAAAACCTTTTCACATGCTATAGCTAACTTATATCTTTAATAATGAAACTTTAGTTGTAATGCCATTTGGGGAGGGGGTGAATGGTGCTTGCAAATGGGCGTGTGACCAGTGTTGCAGTCGTGAGAGCAGTTGGGTCTACAGTTCCAGTTGAGGATATGCTACACTCTTCTGCCATTGGCTACAAGTAATCCACAACCTGACTGACCCCTTTGGTGTAAATTAAGTAAATATTAAACTGTCGATAGTGAAAATCAAATTTATAATAATTTAGAAGTGAAGTAAATTAGTATCAACTTTGTGGTTGTTTTTAAGATTGTTTTGCAGTTTTAAATAACATTTTCTAATAAGAAATTTTAATCTTGTGGTGGGTTTGGGAGACTGTTGGATCTTGGTATGTCTCAGATTTCCTGCCTGGTTCAGGCTCCCCCAGTACGAGACTACACTGGCCCTCTTCAGAATTGTGTGGAGAAAATTGCAGACCTCTCATCTATGTTTGTAATAAGACACAATATTTTCTTCAATGATTTCATGAATTTTCAATTTAGTTATGTTCAATCTTCACTAAAGCACAAGTTAAGTATAACTCTAGTAAGGTGGGTTAACCATTAAGTGTAAATTATTAGATACTGTTTTTAAAGCTTCTATGTATGTTAGTTTCTTAGTGCCCCTAAAGAATTTTATGACTTGGGAGAATAGTTTAAAATTAGAAACATAATTTGAATAAAAAAAATTTCATTTGATAAGAGATTTATTTTCCCATAAGTACTTGTTTTTATTTTGTGTAAATTTGCTGGGTATTTGAAGATTCAATTTTTACTCTACCTGCTCAAAAAGCTTACTTGGTAACTTTAGGAAACTGGACAAGTCTTACTAGCACAGTACATCCTGTGAGTGTCGACACCTGATTTACCATAACAAATTAGGACATTTGGCTTTCACTCAAACAGACTATCAGGCCACTTTGAGATGAAATCTACACCCGGTTTTAACCATTTCACTGTAAGCTCGTATTCATGTTATTAACTTGAACCAAACTCCCCTCAAACTATTAATCTTCAATTTGATGTTCTAAGAATATCGATTGGTAAAAGCTTTTGTTATTGGATACTTTTTATTGCCTAACATTACAGGGTTTTGTGGGAGATAGCTCACTAGAATTGTGCAGTCTAAAAAACTTCCATATATTTGGTATAAAAAAAGGGTATCTCTTGACTCATGAAGGGTGGTTGTAATGTTTCCCCAGGTGGAGCCACAGCGACATTTCACTGGCTGAAACCATGAGAGGTTTGCAGTCAAGCTTCTCGTTTTGGAGCCAACACAGTAACATATCCATTTGTATTTTTTAGCAAGAACTATACTAATTAGGAGTTAATATAAATGAGAAGAAACATGATAAATTATATAAAGTAAAAATAAAGGAAGCTAACCTGTAAGGATAGTTAGGTCAGGTCTAGACCAGAAGAGTTAATTTCTTCTTACTCTGCAAACTTTTCACATATGTCCTGTCTTGGTACAAACTATCCTTTCATGTTGACTTCCTTCACTATCACTTTATATTGTACATTGTTTATGTTTCTATACTTTATATAAATTTACAAGCCAGTAGGAGTTGAGAAATATCTAGATTTGTGGTTTTGTGGGGGGAAGCTATGATGAGACTAGCCTTCTTTCAGAAAATTTAGGAAAGGTTTCTGCTTTTCAAGACCATCCTAAACTAGATGAGTAACTAGAGATTTTGAATTACATTAAATTTAATACTGTTATGTTTACATAACAAGTCTATAGCAGACTCATTGATATAAATCTACATTAATAGAACTAAATTGCCTATATATAGTATGGCCATATGTTAAGAACTCGTATTGTGCCAATGTATCTCGTTGAACAGAAACTTCCAAGGACCTGGGACATAATGTAGCTGCAGTCACTATGGTGTTGCTGTATTTTGCACTTCAGACAGCTGGCTGCTCCGACGAGTGAGCTGTTAAAACCGTTCTCTTGGGACTTAGTCACTCGATTGGCACACAGTTGATTCCATCCCTACTCGACGTGAATATCTTCCCATCCTATGATTGGCTCAGCTGCCCAGACTAAAGCAATCCAGCCCACCATGAAATTGTCCATATTTGGGGATACCATCACTGCCATAATACAGTCGCTACTCGTCATTTATCGGGCATTCGATTTGTTCAAGTTCTCAAGGTGAGCAGTGGTATTTTCATAGGAATCTGAGAAATTCCTGAGCTAGATACTTTTAACTATAACGTTGAAGCCTAGAGACATTACTACAAATGAATTTTGCTGCTTTTTAATATAAATTGGTAAAATGTTAGCTTACATTTGGTATTTTACTGATATATAGAATTGGTAGACACATCCCAATCTTGTCTGGAATAAAAACATCCTTATGTGAAGAGTAGCTAGCAAATTAATATTTAGATCGAAGTTGCTAACACTCTTTATTCTTATATTTACTGAAAAGATTAATAGAAAAGTTCAGTTGAAACTTTAAACAAATTAGACTAATGTGTTTTGTCAGCTTAAGAGGGCCTACAGTTTCAAGTGTAATCTTACCATTCCGTCCCCCTTTAAATGTTAACTTAATACAGCCATTTGGTTTTCACTTCTCCCTCTAATACTATATTTAAAATTTTAACAGTTTATAAATAGGCCATAATCTTTTTTTAGGGGGCTAGGTTGTGTTGTTTTTTTCTTATATTTGGCAGGTCTAAGGAGAACCTTAGGAAGAGGTTTTGCTCTAGTTTCAATTTGAATGAGATGGCTATCAAGATAGTCTGTAATCAAGTATTAGATATTTCCTGGAACTAGGAATACATTAAACTGGGCTTAGAACCATTTGAGATTGCAAATAATATCAAGTTTGCAGATAGCAGGTCAAGTCTGTAAGTAATGTTATTAAAAACCTAATTCATAAGTTATTGAACCTTATTGTGAAACAGTATTAGTAACGTTAAAGAATAAATATATGGCTGACACATTTACTAGAAAATTGTAGGCCTTAAAAGTTTACAACAAAACATTATGTAATTTTCATGGTATGTCAGTCCACTTGTTCACCAGAAGAGGGTAAAAACAGATTGATCTATGTATGGAAGCACAGCTATGGGTTGATAATGGTCACTTGAATTATGTTGTGACCATGATAAATAGAGGCATTCTTTCATTGCTCAAGTCAGTTTTACTCTCCTGTTGAAAAAGGTAACTAATGTACCCCGAATATTTGTTATATATTATTGTGAACTTTTGAAGCCTACACTTTTCTGTTTTGTAGGCCTTACTCTCAATGCTTAATTTGATACAGCCCTTTGGTGCCATTTTTCCTTTACTATCTTGAGACTTTAATACTTTTTTTAGGCTTTGGAAGCAGTATATTCTATAGCCAAGTAAAATTTTTAAGTTTGAGTGTTTTGTGATTTTCTTTTGCACAAATGCAGGAAGATATAACTTTTTCTCAACTTCATCAAATTAAACTAAAACTTATCACTTTATGCATTTAATACAAATAATTGGGAACTAATGTGTTGTGTTAACATGTATATTGGTGAAAACATGGAAGCTTCGTGTGCTGCCAGTGTATTTTGTATGGTTTATATTTTCATGGCTTCCTATTGTGCCAATGTTTCGCTAAACAGAAACCTCCCCAAGGACCCGAGACTACTGGTTGCAATCTCTTGTCGCGATGAGACGCTAGGCTGTTCCTATGGGGTCATGATCAGGTAAAAGTTTGTCAGAACTTTGTCCCTCGTTCATCGTACACTCCATACCATTCCATTCTCTGCAAACTGGCCCAGCTGATTTCCATTAGTGTCTCTCCAGGATTGATTAGTCCAGACCACATGGAAATGTCTAAATCTGGAATCTACTCTATACCAAAATACTTTGCTACTTGTCATGTGGAGATTTGTACTGGCTCATGTCCTCAAGGTGAGAATAGATGGTGTCACATTATATTTACTGGTGCCTGCTTTTTATAAGGGAGGGAGAGCGACTCCAGTTATAAAGTTTAAACTTACCTACGGTTATACTCTCAGGGTTAAGCTGCATTGGTTGGTTGGTGAAAATCAGTTTTGCATCAATTATATTAATTTCAATACTTGTTAAATTCATGAGTATACCCTTTAATTGTAAATTTAAATTATCTTTGGGAGATGTCAACTGAAAGGGAAATGTATGGATTTATTCTTAGAACATATACCTAGCATGCTTAAGATACTTAGATCATTAACATATGCAACAAATTTTTCCTATCCCAAGGGGCAAAAGTTTGAATCTTGATAATGTTTTTAATGGATTTTCTATTTATCAAGAATCTAGACTTGGAACTGGTGGTGAGTGATAACTATGATTGTCTAGAACCTATCAATATCACTTTTAACATTTTCATAAGAGTATAGAAAGATGCCAAGATGGACATTAAAAGTAGTATTAACCAAAGACCTTTATTGAATACAACAAAAAATACCAACTTTGCTGGTCCTTAGTCAAATTTGTGATCTTTTATCCAATGCTATTGAGCATTTTGCTGAGACAGCTTTATTGGAGGTAATTTGAATATTTATCAAGCTTAGGAATATATTAGCATGCTATCCTTTGATTAGGAAAAAATATATTAGAAATTATTTATAAATGAGATTTGAAGTAATTTAATTGCATGTTGTGATAAATCGATCTCCCAGATTACAATAATTGTGAGATATATTTTTTGATTGATTTTTAGTGGATAAGGTTGTATGTAAAATTTAGTTAAATTATATTTTTCTTAAACAATTAAACAAAAAATACTCCAGACCGGCTCAGAATGGCAATAGTAGATTTATTTTATTGGCAACGCTTTGTAATTATTAAAGCAGGAATTTCTTTCAAACCCTCACACAACCATATAAACTACAAAATTAAAAAACCTTTTTCTTATTCTATGAAAAAATGTTTTGAGATATAGTAGCAAAAAGAAAATCTTATTTAGTCAATTGACCTAAATGTGATTGTATGAGAACAAATTTAACATATTTGAGAGTTCTGTATTGCCAATATGTGTTAAATAGAAATTTTGTATGGGAGATGTTACATTTTGAGAGTTGCATACTGCCAATGTGTCTTTAATAGAAATTTCCATGAGAGGCTACTGGTTGTATGTAGTTTTTTGTCCTTGGAACTTCAAGATATTCTGCTATTCCCATGAATGAGCTGAAAAATTGGTTCTTTTGGAATTTTGTCCCCTCTACTTGGTGGACACAACTTTGCTTGTCCCTTAATCAACATAACATCCATCTGGTCCTGTGTTCATTCAGCACACTTGTGCAGCTGGTCTTTGTACCAAACTGCCATAGTTGAAAATTCCAGAGTCCATCCAAAATTTTGTTCAAATTTGAAAATATAAACTCTACCAGGAAGTACTCTTATTATAACTTGCTATGCATGGAACTTTTGTCAAGCACTCAAGGTGAGAAGAATAAGTATTGTTAGTACATGTTTGTTTAAAATATGAATGGAATTGTAGAGGCTAGGTGTACACTTAAATTGGGTCAAAATTTTCATATGCTAGAGGCTGAATGATGAATCATAGCCTTCATTCAATTAGTGTAAAATACAACACTTCAATTACATAAAGTAATCAAACTTATTTAGATGGGGTTTTTCTAAGAAATTATGATCAGGTTTATCAGGAAGATAATGTATAAACTTTTACTTGGATTAACTAGCTAATGGTATTTTATAAACACACTTTTTCTTAGACCATCTATAATCAAATAAGCAGACTGAATACCAGGGGGTTTGACAATAGTTTTTTTTTTTTTTAGCATTCTTTCAGGAAACTGGTAAAATAAACAGGCATTTAAAAAAGTTAAATTTTCATTAGTATTATCAGGATTAAACTATGTAATTGGTCTTAAAACTGTTATTAATGAAAATGAGAAAAATATTTGTTGGATGAACCTTATCATGTGCATTTCCAATGGCAGGTTCCTTGCCGTTACTGGAGTACATCATGTCGTCCCAAGTAATGAACAGTCCAGAACATTGCCAACTTTGCTGGTCCTTGGTTCAACTCCAATAATTTTAGTTTATCAAGGGATGTTGCCAGGTATTTTAAGGAACACTTATTAGGGTGCTGTTTGATCCTCAATTTCTTTCATTCAAGGATGTAAGTAATTTGAAAAATATGTTAATCCGCTCTGCAACAAATATACTAAAGGAGTAGTAAAATTTGCTCTCATATTTCTTAAGTGGAAAATTGTGATAAGGTAGGGTAACTTGTGGTGGCAGGTGCGGTTCAGGAAACTATTTGGACAAAGGAATTGTTTAGCATTGTGCCGGAGAAAATGTTTTTTTGTATTCACTTTTAATACTATTCCTTTTTAGGACTTTTTTTTATCACACATAAAAAATAGTTCAGTATAAAATGATGGATGACTCTTTCTAAAGTTACTGGCAAGTGCTGGATATCAAAATTGTCTTTCACTAAGGGGCTGTAAATCGAACCCCCTGGAACCAAGAATACATGGACAGCCTTGGGTAATTTCAAATATAACGGCAAGTACTGAATATTGGCTTTGCTAAAATCTAAAATTGCTCTTGTAAGTAACATTATCGAATACTTATGCTTTTAAGTTAACCTATATTTTCAATCTTATATTTTACAAATATAAGATAAGTGATGTATAGATGTTCATACGAATTTGAAGGCTTGTGCAAGAGTTGAGAAAGATATAAATGATATTTTTATGTAGAGAAGCTTTGATGAGACCTGGTTTCATCGACATAAATTGGAAGTGTTTAAATCTTTCTACACTATTGCCTTGGAACTAAACTCAATATTGAGTAAACATTTAATGAGAAATTTGATTGGTATCTTAAAACAGTTTGAGAAGATGTTGGTGTTACCATGCACTGCTTTCTCCCAAACAGATTGCACCTTTTAGTCTACAAGCTCACAACATTCAAAGAACCCGGTTGCAGTCATTTTTCTCTGAAGGACCTGACTGTGTTATCAAGGTTTGTGCCTAGGTCCATTTCCCTAAATAAACGTCTTGAGTACTGGCTTCTAATCCGGGTAATGGCATGAATTGAGTTACTCATAAACTACCTATTTTCGTTGGCTTAAATCATGGTCTTGACAAGTACATGATAATAAAACTGATATCCTTTGTTATTTCTACTTTAGGGAAAATTTATTTTATGTGCCTGTTTTTAATTATTTAAATTATATTTGCTGGAAATGTTTATAATTATCTTCTACATAAAAATTTAATTTGTTAATGACAAATATGTTAGTGGTAGTGTTTCAATCTAAACATTAAAAGCTCTAGTAAATGTAGAATTTTATTTTGATTAACTTGAGATTAAAATCTCTTATTCTAACTAAAAATTAATTTATGTGAACTGAAAATTAAAATATTGTAACCTTCAAACCGGGTTTTATTACCATGTAAATGTCTGGCACAGATACATCTTAAAAGGATTGGCTTTTGGAATTAATGATACAGACCAGGATTTCATCGCCAAAGAATAAAAGGCACTTATTGGTGTTCCACTGGTTGGAGCTTCTAGTATCACTGTTCCTCTGTCAAATATGAAATATGGAAATGTACTTAGGTCAGCTTGCTTTCATTTACTTGATTTTAAAAGTCTTCTCAATTATGTCCAACATTGTTAAGTTCAACACATTAAACATCTAAATGTTATAAAGGTGAGATTTATATAGATTCAAAGGGACTGGTATGATTCATTTTATAAATGCACAGGGCCATTAATTAGGTTTTCACTCATATCTATACATATTATTTTTATAATTTCATCTATTATAAAAGTTACCTCATTGTCAATAAACCATTTTGTTGATGAAAATGTAAATGGTAATTTACACAAACTTGGTAACTAGCCTAGTTTTATCCACTATATTAGTCTATCTGAATTATATTATTTGTGCATAACTTAACTTGATCCAACCAGATAAAGTAGACACTGATTTGAAAGTCAATTGATTAAATTTTGCTAAATCAAATTTTTATTTCATTATTATATTTTGTAGAAAGTACAGGAAAGGGATATATAATAATTAGAGGAATGAAAAGAAAACTGCATACTTAACACTACTGCCATTGGACAAGCAGTAATGGCTGCTGCTTAGAAAATCGACTATTACTGTCCAACTACCGCCATTGGACAAGCAGTAGTGGCTACTGCTTAGAAAATCTACTATTACTGTCCAATTCTCTGACCTAGGTTTCATCCTATTGAAACTCATCAGGGAGTGTGACATGAGCAACACAACTTCCTAAAAAGAGGAAGTCTGTAAGTAAAACATTTTAGGTTAAAAATTGAGTTCTATAGTGCAATTATGAAAATTAGGGCTGAATTTTAAATGCCTAACAAATAATTGGGGTGGAATTTTTCTAATGAAATGAAATATCTTATTTAATATATAAAATTGACCATAATTCACATTTGAAAAGTAGATTAATTGATTTTGTGGATTCAATTTTGTTTTATTTCGTGCATATATTATGAAACTAAATTATACATTTTACTTAAAATATATTTTTTGTAATAAATAAAATGTAGATCACAAATAAGAGTAAAAACAAAATCATCTTGATGTTATAGCATCTTCCTCATGAAGAACTATTAGTATTTAGACTAATACTTCCTGAGGAAAATGCTAAAATAGCATTGAAATATCGAAATGTGTGTATTCACTATACAGATTTATAATATTTTCACTTTTCATTGTTAATTGAAATGTAAAATTTCAGTAGTTTATTTTCCAAACTGAAAAGTTTGACCTTGAGCAAATAACCTTTCTTAGATTCCTTCACTATCTCTTTAAATTACTGTAAATTGTTTTAACACACTTTGTTTCCTAGTCATTAGGAGACTTCATTTTATTAACGGTTGAACAATAAATTATAATTAAAACTAGATATGGGTCGAATCCGAATCTACATTTTATTGTCGAATATTGAATTGGAATTGTTTGAAATTTTAATGGTTCACAAATAAGCCTATATTGTGTAATATAGGGCTAAGCTGTAAATTTTATATCTATTAACTATATTTGTGTAGAAAACAAATATATTTGATTGTCATAAAAAAATTCATTTTTGAAAATATTCTATTTAAAACCTGAAATATTTTATCGTTCGACTCTTGCAATATGTTCAATCCTATTTTATTAGTTAAGACTGTGTTTGAATATTATTACAATTACTTCATAAACATATTTGAAAAAAATTATAAACTCTCAGTTAAAATCAATTTAAAAACAAATTATGAATTAGCAAGTTATTTGACTTTTAAAACTTGATAGAACTATCTCAAACAAATAATTTTATTTATCGGTGTCTGTTGACAGTATTTATTTTTCATGAATCCCAACAAAATATCTAACTTAAGTTAATAAGTTGGGGTTCTTTGCACAGTTTGTATAGTGTTTAGAATCTCCGAATACTTGTCTGTATTCAGTGGATTCGAGTGGCCCATATCTAACTAAAACAGTTTTTACTCGCAAACTTTGTTAACACAAAAGTGTACCTGTACTAAATTAACTTTAAAATATCAGATTTGCACAGACTTATTCCAACAAATTCATCCTAATTCTTGATCAGTTTTGTTCCAATATAATTAAGAGGATGGGGGGAGTAATTTTGTAGCTTCTTTTATTTGAGGTATTAGAGCGCTTTGACATAAAAGTTGATTCATTTCCCTACCAATTGATAAAACCATGAAAAGGATATAGTACATAATTAATGGAGATTGTGGCATATTCTAAAATTTCAAAATAGTATGTTGCAACTAAATGTTTTTTTAAGCCAAGTTTGTGCATTTTTATCTTAAAGCTATTCATACACATTTTCCCTTTATCTTATAATAAGCTTTCAGTAACCTGTCTTATTTAAAACATCCTGTTATTGTTTTAAATACTTTTAGGGATGAAACCTTTTAAGATTCTTGGCTTTGCAATTCAAAATAAAATCAAATTGAATTGGATGTTTTTTTATAACTAGACTTCTTATTTTGTAGTGTTGAAATTTGTGAAAGCGGCATTAAGATGTCTTATCTCTATAAGGAAAACCTCTTTTTGTTTTATGAGGCAATTTCATTATATTTGGAAGAAGGTACAGGAAAGGTGGATAGAAACACAATGTGGCCTTTACAATGAAAAGAACACAGTTCACACTTAACATTGCTGCCATTTAAACAAATTGGGTAATTTAATAACTTTTGTCAAGTTAGTGGGTGGCAATTGATTTTACAAAGATTTCTAATCATAAATACATAATGATAAATATGAAATTGAAAAAATTGAATTTAACCATCTATTTATATTTAAGTTGTCATCTTTGTTTTATTGATTTTTTGATGTTGAAATTTGTTTGCAAAGCTCTCTTCAATCGCCTTGCTACATTTAAACTTCTATAAAGATTTGATCTCTTATTTTAAGGAGATAGTTATGGTCTCTCATTGGGTTCAAGAGATTTAGTAGATTTATCTTTTGGTAGTCACTTCCCAACTATTTTATACACTTCTGGTATTGTACACAAGTTTAGTAGATGGTTAAATTTTCTCACTGTGATATGTGGGTTATAGGTTGTTTGATAGTATCTCTTAGAAAAGGAACAATAATGAAGTAATTTAAAGTTATATCAAGGTGTGAGTTGAACCATCTGCACTGAAGGATATTGTGTAGGTATTGAGGTTTTAGTGATCAGATTTATACCGCTGAAAAATTTCTTCTGTGAATGAAATAACTTATTAATCTGATCAATTATGCCTTGATTAAATTTAAAATTACTATGAAAAGTAATCTCTTCAATAAACTAGTGACATCTCCTTTCAAGTATCTTGTTATAATTAATGCTTTTTACAATGAGAGAAAACTATTCACACTTCTGGACCTAAGGGTGATTTTCATTTAAAAACATATTGGATGTTTTCCATTTATTCCTTGTACATTCTTAACTCTTACAAACATTTTGAACACTAGACATGAGGAAATAAGTGAAATACCTTAAAATTTATACATGCGGTTTTTTCAGGCAGTATTTTTTTATAAAAAAAATGCTTACTTTATATTATATCTACATAGATAATATGAAAGACTTCGATAGAAACAAATTTGATTATAAATGTAATGGAATAGAAAACTGAAAAAACCGTTTACCAAATGAAAAGAGTTATCAATGTTGGTATTCAACAAATGCAAAATAAGATAATAAAACAATGTTCGCATTTGATTAAAAACTTCTGGGCACATAAAAAAATGGTTGCTTTGATTAAAAACTTCAAAGCGCATAAAAAAATGTTTGCATTTAGTTAAAAATACTTCTGGGCACATCCATATTTCTAATATGAAGGGAATAAGTTAATTTTTTCTTACTCAAAACATGGCGTCGACGGTCTGTGTAACTCTCTAGGTATGGCTACGACAAAGAAGGCGGTCCACGCAACTATCTTGAGATGATGGTCCCTGCAACTCTGGGTATGACGACGGCGACGAGTACGGTCCACGCGACTGGTAGGTATGATGATGACTGTCCACGCGACTCTGGTAGGGATGATGATGACTGTCCACGCGACTCTGGTAGGGATGATGATGACTGTCCACGC
>CABEEJ010008126.1:0-20981 GCA_901482245.1 Timema douglasi
TGAAGGTATTCAAGAATAACTAGCCCCCACTCCAGCTTGGCAGTTGAAGGTATTCAAGAATAACTAGCCCCCACTCCTGCTTGGCAATTGAAGGGAGTCAAGAATAGCCAACCCCCACTTGCAAACTCTAAGAAATCCTAGCCTCTTGTTACACTTTATTTTTCATATCCACCGAACAGTCTATTTCAAGTACTTCCAGCCTACCTGCTTCGGTGGCCACTTGGTCTAAGGCGTCAATCTTGCAATAAATCGGACTGACAATGGCATGGAGGTCGGGTTCTGATCCCGGTCGAGTGTACCGAGGGAGAGTTTTTCCAAAATTATTTTTCACTCTCCTTCCATGCAAATGTGGATACACTTTCTCTTAACTAAAATATCCTAATCTCTAACTCATTAACGTAAATAGAATACGTATAGCCTGAATAAATATTAAGACGCGACGTTAGAAAAATATGTGTAGCCTAACCAGCCCTAATTGCTTGGGTTTTATTTTACTCAACAATTTGTTTTCAAACTGTACAAATTCATTTGTTTTTATAGAGTTATTAAGTTACGTTACGTGAATCCTGATCACATACTATTCTCTTTACGTCACGTGAACGTTAGTTGATCGTGGTACTGGCATAAAATCTATTGATAACCCCAGGGGTCTCCTCTACACCCCAGATCAGGATCCATCATACGATTTAACGCCCTGCGGGAAAACGGATAACTACAGATTACCGCAATTATATTATAAGATACAGCCGAGAAAATTTTTATATACCTACAACTAATCTTAATTTTATTCTTTTATGGCTTTGCATAAGCGTTATAAAACAAACAGTAGAAAAACAAATATGGGGGCAGTAAATAGTTGTTATCTCACCTACTACAGGATAAATGTTAAACAAGATAAATACATTACAACAAGTTTTATGTTCATCTAACAAGAACCTATTCTCTTTTTTGTATTCTTCTTACACCTTATAATAATCGGCCAAAATTAAACGACAATTACTTGTATGGTTTACGTTTACATTTCTCTCCTCTAAATTAATTGATGAAGTGGAAATTAAATGTTAAAACAGCCGCGGATGTGGATATCGGGCAAAGTTTTCGAAAACGTTTGTGAGGTGAGTACGTATGTTATTACGGTCATACACACATGCCTATTTTTGACATCTGCGTTGAGTTGTATAGGCCCACAGCTTGTATAAATTATTTTAGGTGTTTCTCAAACGACTGCACACAACTTTTAAACTAACTTGAATCTAGAATAGACACGGCACCCAGTACCCTAAACCACCACTTCTCACTGTATCCAGCCCCGTGTTTTAGTGGTAAATGCACCTGGTCACGAACCTAGGGGTTCCGGGTTCAATTCCCAGCTGGTATCTTGAGTAATTTTATCTTAAGGGGAACTATAGCAACGGTCACCAGAGGTTAATAAATTAAGTTTAAGTTTGGTTTTAAGACTCCCACTGGCTCCACACCTCCATATTCAATAACATCTCATTGCGGGTACGTGTAGACAACCTCCTGTGGTGTACCCTGGGTAACGCTTTGTGCCACCGCAGCGACTAATAGTCTACATACAGGATACCGAACTAACCAGTGCTTTTATTCAAGAAAAAAAAAAGTTGAAATATTGGTGCTTAAAAAAAATGTTTAATTTATTTTTAAAGATTTTTTCACTTCCAGAACATTAAATATTCAAACAAGTGTTATAAGCATTTTTTTTTAATTTGGAATTTTATTTTAAAACTTTAAATAAAATAAGCAAGTATATATTTTTATAAAGGTGAGGGCTATGACGTATGCCCTCTTATCCCACGAAAAAAAATAGCCCGGTCACTAACATTACTTTTTTTCATGATGCCGAAGACTCTAACCCAGAGGCCTGACCCTTAGTTCATCAGACACACGCACTACTACTGATTGATCTAACGGGACTAGAATATTATCACTATCAATTTGTTAATCAAACAATGTACTATGAAGTTATAAATTATACTGTATATAGTTGTATTAAACATTAGACAAGTTTGAGGAATACGTAAACTATCATTAAATAATTTATAATCTTGAAAAATGAGGCTCAAAACATATTAAATAACAGCCTTTGTAGCAAAACACATAATATTATAAGAGCCTTTGTAACAAAAACATATTAAAATTAGGACACTACATTTAATAGGATCAAGCTGATGAATCAATCGTAAGAAAATAATTATAAATATAATTTTATCATTTAATATATATTATTCACGTGATATTTTAACGAACTTAAACCGATAAGGATATATGTTTACTTAGTAATATAATTGAAACAAAATTTAATGAGAATTATTTATTTTTTTGCCTAAAATGAAAGTTGGAATTAATTAATAATAATATAAAATAGTAAAATGGTAGAGTTTCCAAATTTGTGAGTGATTGTAGGGATTCCCTTTCTCCCCATGATTTTCTTGCGCGATTAGCCACCATTTGACGACTAGGTAGTTTGCTCAGGTCAGAACTATGGAGAAAGGTGTTGTTTCTAGCTAAATGTTCATGAATTAATCATTCATACATCATCAGTTTAAGTTCGTTAGAACACCAATTTAATCATATTTTAAATTATAAAATTATATTTTTAATTATTTTCTTACTATTGATTAATGAGCATGATACTCGTAAATGTAATTTCCAAATTATATATTTTTTGTTACAAAGACTCTTATAATATGTTTTGACCGTCATTTTTCATAATATGATTTATTTAATGATATTTTATATATTTCTCACTCTTATCTAATGTATAATGCTAAATACAACTCTCTCTAATATCTTTTATAACTTCGTGGTAGATTGATTGATTCACAGGTTAATATTATTTCTCCTTACTAATTTTCACTAAGGGTTTCAGAAATATTATTACTGCTCCTATACCAATCATTTTGCGACCTAGTCTGAAAACGCGTGCAACGCGAGACGATGTATCTATTGTGAAATAAGGTTGTTTTGTGTTAGAAGTGTCGTGCATTGTTCAGAGGGTCTAGTATCATGTTTCATGTGACGTCTGTCTGTCATTGTTGGCCAGGTTCACTCCGGTGACACGATGCGCCAAGTGTTCACTTCACAGACGACCTTACCCCAGTATTCTCTGTTTGACGTCTCAGCTCCGGTATCGGGTGAAGACCGGTCCTGTTAGCCCCACTATTGGTTTCATCTTACCCAAAAACAATGCTGCTGGTTACTGGTTTGGGGAGGTTACCGGGTCACTGCGCCCAAACAAGTTATCTTTGAGTTCTAAAGTCGAAAATCATGGTAAACACCTTTCTCGTTGTCGGTAAGAGTTGAACCCCGGCCTTCAGGGTTAGAGCACCAGACACTGGACCAACTCTGCTGACTTAAATAGGTCAATGACGGTCCAAAGAAAAAAAGTGTGTAATTAATAAAATTAGTAAATGGATCAAAATATATCGTTTAGACCTTGTCTCTAGATTATGAGTGTTGCTTTGAATAAACCAACCGATTCTTTTAAATGTATATTCTCTAATATCATAAATATCAAATATTACATAAATTGGAAAAACACTTTTTAAAATTAAACAAGAGTAGTGTATATTTAGGCAAATTTTAAAACATTAATTTAATCCATTTGTTAGTTATTATGACCACTCACATATGGGTAGGTCATAATTCACAAATAGCCTGATTTATAGGCCATGTATGTATGTATATTATATGATATGTACAAATATAATATGTATAGATCCTATATATATTAATTATATTCACTAAGAGAAAATAATCAAAATTGTCACTCATTTAAAAAATAAATATTAGTTTTGCTTTTGTTTCTTTATGTAAAATGCCTTTGTTTATGCGTACATCCAGCAAAGAACAGTTATACAGTATTATTAAAATGAGTATATTTTGAAGAAGATCAGAAATTTCTATATGCATGGTACGTTGTCGACATCTTGCCTGCTGTCAAGGAATGTAAAACTAGGAATATTTAAAACAATAATTTTACAGGTTCTGTATGGGTGTGAAACGTGGTCTATTAATCTTACTTGACAAAAACAATTTTAAGAATTAAAATTGGCTAATGCCATATTTTATCACGTTTTTTCAATTAATAAAACAACTATAAGGTTGTTAAGTAATACCAGCCCTGTTTGAATCTTTCGGCTTTATTTTGGCATAGAGAGGGACCATATTTTAAAATAACGCTTCGCAGAATGGAATATTTTATTAGAGCTGAACGTCTACGACCCAAACTCTCGCTTACCGAGGTGGTCCCCTTAAATTCTTTTTTTCTTACAACAATTTATGAATCACGAGTATACTGATCAATCAGACAGAGCGTGTGTCAATATACTTGACATTTATTAGCTTTTTCCCAAGGCGCGCATAATATCTGTTAAAACTACCTTGAAGAAAATACACTATGAAGATAGAAATAAGTAATGAATCGAAAATAAGAAATAAAAATATTAAAGGCGATTACAAAAGGGAACTAAGAAATCTTGAAACACAAATATGAACTAAAAGAAAGCGAAAACATGAAGCATAAAAAAGTAAAACTGCAAATTTTTCGTTTATAAAATCTAATTGAAGAATACATAAGGTTTCTTCAGAAGAATAAATGGCAGCAAGGAAAACTTGCCCAAACCATGTTGATAAATGAATAGAAGAAGCAAACTAATATCTTGTTTGAAGACAAATCAGGACTTACCTCTTTGCTTCAGTAAGGTCTAGATGATAGTTTAGATTAGTGCAGAAATAGTTTTGGCCACATTTCCTACCCGCAACTTACATACCCGTTATATTTTAATTTCATTTCTATGAAGTCTTTGAGACAAATCATCAGATAATATGAAAATTGAATATAGTAATAGTTTCAAAATCTTTAACTTATGTTGATTGTATACAAGTAAACCAAGTGTGAGAGTATATTACTATTTTTATGGCTAGTTACATTAATACAGGTTCTAAAAAGATATATAGAGTTGTTATCCTTTGATTCTTTATTCACTGTGTGTCTTGAGCTACTTTTACTGAGTACATCCCCAATTACATTTCTGAAGAACCGGATTGATTTTCCAACTGGAAATCTTCCACTTCGTTAATCTAGTGCAGGGGTCAACAAACTTTTTGGGCCCTGATTGGCTTGCATGTTAGAAAGATGACGCTCGGATCTTCAATTCCTCGAATACTATAGTATTCGAGAAACTTGAGTTTCGAGAAACGCAATATTATTTTTTTATGTCACTCTGTTTGCTTTTTAAAAATATACTTTTCAATGTTTTGCCAGACTAAAGAAAAGTCATTTGAAGATTCGAGGACTCGAATTTGGATTAGAGATTCCACCAAAATAAAATTTTTGATTCGGATTCGAGAAAATATATAGAATTTGACCCATCTATACTTATAAGCTTATCAAAGGTCTCTAAATTCCACTCAATTGTTACACACTACTATATCTTATTTTTATTCCATAAATTTAATGTTTCATCAACCCACTTCGGTGGCCGCATGGTCTAATGCATCACTCTCGCATTAGATTAGACTGCCGATGACAGGGAGATCTGAGTTCGAATCCCAGTCGGGTGTACTGAGGGTGGTTTTTTCTTAAATGGTTTTCCACTCTCTCACCACGCAAATGTTGGTATACTTACTCTATCATTCAATATTCCTCATTCCTAACACAGTAGCGTAATTAGTACATATACGTATAACCTGAAAAGATAGTAAGACGCAATGCTAAAAAAAACTTGTTTCAAATACTTATGTATAGAAAAAATATGTAATAAACAAAATGTGCATTTTCATATTAGACACATTACAAATTCTTATAATAAATTATTGAATATGGCTGATCAAGGTAACTTAGGACACACTCAAATACCATTTGAAAGTAATTGGTTTATTTGCAAATTTAGAAGATTTGAAGATCGACTTTTAATAATGATGTAACGTTCTTTCGTGTTTGACCCAGACATTTTTCGCGAGATCAGCCTGTCGATTGCGATCGGCCAGTTGCCGACCCCTGATCTAGTCGATAAGGCAGTGATCGGTGCGTGATGTTAACTCGCTCGAATGTAAACGACCATTACTGTAAAGCCCCGAGCGTTTTGAAAGTGCCTGTAAATCACCGATAGAAATACCAAGGTGTTCCAAGGCTATCGCGATCAGACGTCGTCACAGGAATGAGATCTGTGGAAAGCCGCCTAGGACCAAGGTTGGAGACGCTCATTGTCTCGTCATTGGGAGCATGAGTACTCTCTCTTCATTTTAAGGTTGCAGTAATGTAAATAAAACTCATCGTGGATCATTATCGCTCCTTTATTGGAAAAGTAATCTTGAGCAATTTCAATAATTGTTCTTACTGTATAGTTTCAAAGTGAGTGCGGATGAAACCTCTGATCTCAATGTCGGACGTCACAGCAAATTGTTGAGTTGTAGCCTCACGATGACCGTCTTGTAGGTGGTGGTCCGGAGGCGTGAATGATTGTTCCATCAAGTGAGGCAAGATGTCCAACTAGACAAAACTGAGGTCAGGTTATTATTACAAGACCCCAAACATACTTCATCCCTACTCCAATGAACATGAGCGCAAAATTATTGTATCTTTGGCAATAGAGGAAATAAAATGACTGGGCGGCTTCAATTTATTTTTGCCTCGTTTATTACTACTTTAATACGGACAATACGTCGGTCATCTTTTAATAACCCACAACTCATAGGAGCCAATTCACACTTGCAATAATGTTCACACACAGTGGATACATGTGATATGTTTCATAGTATCGGGCATAATTATTTCACACCCACTTCAATGGCCGAATGGGTCTAAAGCGCTGCTCTCGCAGTAGATTAGCTGACCGATGACAGGGCTATTGAGGTTCTAATGGGTCTAAAGCGCTGCTCTCGCAGTAGACTAGCTGACCGATGACAGGGCTAATTGAGGTTCTAATGGGATATAGTGAGGTTTTCCAACATTGTTTTATACTCTCAATCCTCGCAAATGTGGGTACACTTCCTCTAAATAGAACCTTTCTAATCCTTAAAACCATTAGCGTAATTAGTACATAAGTGTATAACCCTAACTGGTAGTAAACTGAGATTAGGTGATAAAAAATAAATATTTCACAATTGCTTATAGACTCAACTAAGAGAAGTGGCAATAAGGTAGTAAGACGCAGCGCATTTTATATACTTGACGAAATAATCATCCCTGCCTTACATTCAATTAACAGTACCAACATTTATTTTAATCGACTAAGTTATTCCAAATAAAATAAATAAGCAAGACATTTTGGGAATAATGTTGCATAACTAATTTAAATATTAGCAAATGCGGGTTCACCTCCTCATAAATTAAACCTTCCCAATTCCTAATCCATTAGCGTAATTAGTACTTAAGAGTATAACCCGAACGGGTAGTAAGACGTGGTGCTAAATAAAAAAATAAAATTTAAATATTATAAAGATAGTTAACAAGCTGTGAAACAACACATTACAAAGTCAGTGGGCCTATTTTATAATTACGTGTAGTGCGAGTTTTCAAAATTCGTCTCTAGATTGGATATTAAGGGTGTGCTTCAAATCATAAGCTTCATTTGAATTGATCAAAAATTAGTATTACATGTTTTCTAAATATTGACAGGCACCATTAGTTTACAATACACTGTTTATTAATCGATGTCGACGCTTATCTACCTAGTTTTTTATATTTACTGTTATTACACATTTATTTTACGAAACACGACTAAACGGTATTCTCTTTAAATAGTTTTATTTTATAGTCTTATAGTTTTAGGCAAAGGAGGGTCTAGGGGGTGTTGTTGGGGGGTAAAGGAGGCGATAGGTTTTGAAAGAGGGTGGCATTGTTTTTTTATAACGCTCCAAGTATAAATTTAATTAATAAGGATTTTAATCATTGATTTTAATAATAGAAATAATAATATGTTGCTAGTTTATAAAAAATAATAATTCTAATTAATAATATAATACTAAAGAGAGGATTTGTAAGAAAAAACACACTTTTTACTAATAAAGTAGGACCGTTATTTTAATGCAAAAAGCATAAAACAAAAAGGAATTATCAAAATAAAAGTAATAAATATATATGCAGGCTTAAAATGGTTAAGTACATATTGATAGACAAATTATGTATTCTAATATAAATACTTGGTTATCATAATTATACTAGTAACATAATTACTAGAACATTCTAGTTTTAAGCCTCTTGCTTGGCTGCACATTAGAGCTTGGTTGAAATAGTTATTGACTAGGTCTAGTAGATTTGCAGAGAGAGATATTTCAGTCACTCCTTACCACATTAAGGTATTGGTTCCAATATTTTTTATTATTTTATATGCGAGGGGAGGACGAACCACCACATCTTCTAGGTGACACTATCCAAGCCAGTTTTTACAAAGGATGATACGGAGCGTTACCTTTACCTCTGTATTCCGAGATTGCGCCTTTGTCCGGGAGACAATGCCCCCACCCCCCGTCGCCCTCTCTCCAATGAGAAGGCGTAGCTCCACGTCACCCTGAGGCACTGCTAGAGTTACCTCCGGGACTTGTATCAACACCCCCACACCTGTGACTTTCCACCGCAGATATATTTCAGGACATCTCTTCTTTCATTCCGACACACACACACACACACACACACACACACACACACTTGTCGGCAGTTTCCTATTCATTGTTACGTTCAGTACAGAGGTCGAGAGTTGAGGGAAGTGCAGGCCTACCCACGTAGTAGAGAGCTGAATCCCATGCGTGACACCACCCTCAATGCAGTGCTACCGGCCGACATTCGAACCTCTGCCTTAGTCCATGTGACCATATGTGTTGATCACTATTAGTAGTGACTTGGGTAAGGAAATAACTTTTTTTTTGACAAAGTTTCAGTAGATACGTTTAGTTTAGCTTTCTAAACATGTGAATACCGACAGTTCATGCATATTGGTAATGCGCTTTGTGCCCTTTGAAAAAGGAATTTTTTAAATGAAGGTAAAAAGTTATCATTAAATTCCAGGATGGCATTGACAAAGATTAAATGTTTTTGAGATTACTATATATAGAAACTTACACTAAACGTGTATCTAATGAAGACCGTATCTGTAATCTAGTGGTAGAGTTCCTGGCTACAGATCCAGAAGTCCCGGATTTGATCCCCGGTGCTTCTAGATTATTTTTTCTGTGAAGAATTTGGTGTGGAATGGGGTCAACTCAGACTCGTGAGGACAAACGAGGAGCTACTTGAATGAAGAAGTAGTGGCTCCGGCTTAGAAAACGGAGATCAACGGACGCTCACTGGATTTGGCTCAGTTACAGGCTGACGCCATGGAGTTTATTTAATATCTAAATAGCATTATTTTATTTATATCGTCCAAAAAAAGTGTTGCTATCAGAACTATAAACATACTTACTTATAAACTTATAAACATACTTACTCATGCTCCCATCCAACCCACTCCCCTAGAAATCCAGAACACAGGACTGCTCCACCAACATTTATATGAAGAAACCCTTTCAAAACTATCCCCAGTGGATCTGTTAGGGATCGAGTTTCAGCCGGCCCTGTTAGTAATTATAAGAAGAATTGTTACGTAATTTATTGGACACTTCACATTGTCTAGCATTGATTTTGTTAAATACTAGAAAAAGCTTAAAATAAACATTTTAACATAATGGAATCGAACTTTTATAAAGTGTAAACTTTTTAAACCGGTCAAGAAATCTTGTTAACGGTGATTATTCTTCTGATTGTTCTTAGGACTTACAAATCGTCCAGTTAGCGAATTTTTTCTAACTGAATATTTTCAAAAGAGTGAGCTCCCAACCATAGCTTCCAAGATTATATTGTCTTTGCAACATGACACTCATGTGTAGTGCAATATTGGTACGATGTTATTATTATTATTATTATTATTATTATTAGACCCACGTCTTACTACCCGTTCGGGCTATACGCACTTACGCTAATGTGTAAATGGTAGGGTGATTGCGAGATGAGATGGAGGACCTAAATCTTAACGTGGAATCCGAACCATGGTTGAGGCCTGGCATTCCCCACATTCACAAGTTGTGATTGATACACGTCTTGTCAGAGGTGAAGGAAGAGTTTGGCAATTTGATAAATTTGTGCCGGGACCGAGGATTGAATCCCGGACCCCATTGCAGAAGTATGACCCCTTACCCATAGACCACCAGGTACCGGTACTATGTTAGGTTTAGAACATTTATAAATAATAGTTTCCTCTCAACATTGACACATTGTAACTACTGTTAGTATTACCTTATCTGCAATGCCAGTATCTGTCAAATATGATGATTTCAGGACATATTATATGACCTATGAATACATTAAATTAGCTGTATTACTGTCAGATACCGATCATATTGAAACAATCACACTACGCAAGCAGTGAATTATTTCAAGCACCGCTTACTATCTATGATCACAAAGACCAGTAGCATTCCAGAGGTTAGCCGGTTGTTGCACTAGACAGCCCTCACGTATCTTCCACCTGCTCACTCGCATTCCAAGGGAGAGGGGTGTCGTCATGTGTGGGAGGTAAGATATGTTCTCTACCTGCACCCCCCATGGGTCTGGACGTGTCGAGTAATGGGGAGGAAAGTGTCCCACATTCCTCAATATTTATGGGTATTTCTTATACCAGATTTTTCTTCCGCCTTTCAGGCAAATAATATTCACTTCCTCCTACCTACTCACATCACACATTGGAGGAAGCTTTTAATAACCTCGTGTTAAAAGGCCATCATCCAAAGGGCTTGAAAAAAAGTCATCTGAGGCCTTAGTTAAATTGACAGTGCGCCTGTCTCTTGAGCAAAAGGGTACTAGGTTTAATCCCCACTGGGGCTAAAAACTGTATCATTGGAGTTACTCTGCTTAAAGGGGTAATTGACTTAGCCTAAGGGTACTGAGTGTTGTGTCTATTCTAGAATTAAGTTGGTTTGTAAGTCGTTTGTTGACATAATCGGTTAGCTCAGAAAGTTCACAATGATTACCCCTAATAAAAAAATAAGTTGGGCTATTGCAAGTAACAGGCCACAATAAAATCTGTGTTTAACTATAGTGCTACATGCTTCGGTGGTCGCATGGTGTAAGGTGTCTCTCTCGTGTTAGAGTAGACTGCCGATAACAAAGAGATCGGGGATCAATTCCTCGTTGGGTGTGCCGAGTTTTTATTTTTCAAAATCGCTTACCACTTTCCCTACACGAAAATGCAGGTATGCTTCCTCTAAAATTCAACCTTCCTCATTGATAACTAATTCTAGTAATTAATATGCCTATATGTGCATATAGCCTTTAGGTAGTAAGACGTAGTGCTAAAAACAAACAAAAAAACCTATAGTGATGTGTCTATTTACCTGTTCGAGCTATTCGCAACTTACATTAAATTAAGGTCACAGGATGAGTAAGTTGGATTTTAAGGAACTGTTTAAACGCTCACCCGAAGAAAATGGAAATAATAAAACAGTTCACTCAGCAAGGATCCCGATCTACCAGGACAGAGATGAACACCCCAGTTGAGATCACAAGCGCTGAGCTGAATCAGCTGATAAAGAAGTAACTAACAAATAGTTCAGAATAACATTCAAGAACGAGATTCTTCAAAACGATGATGCATTATACAGTTCCATTTCCATAAGAAGGACTTTATCTGACAGCTAGAATAGTTACTAGATCTACTTTCTTGTATTTATACGACAAATCATGTTATATGCAGCTGTTGCTTTTGATAAATACGTCAATCATTCATATAAGATAACACTAATAATATAGTAAAATATTATCAGTTTTGACTGCAAAAAGACAGGTTTTCATTTTCTAAGACTCTCCATGAAAAATACACACTGTATATGATGGACATACTTGTAGCTGCCTCATTGGCAGCGTCCTGGAAATATTGTAGGGAGTGCCTACGTCGTGTTGTGAAACATCGCGTCCAGCTGTCGGCGACAACCCACTTGAAAGACATCCATCTTGGCATTAGAAGAACCCGCCAGGAAGTATGTGTGAGGATTGAACAGCCGATTTGAAGATAATTGAAAAGCGTGTGATTGGATGAAGCGCAGACCACTGAGTCGAATCATATCAGTTCAGATTAGTTCGAACCAGCATCATTTTAATAACATGCTTTTCATCGAGATTGTTCCGATCATATCCGGTTCGAACCAGTGAGCCACAAGCTTAAGTTGAGATTGAAGGAGATGCAAGAAAAGTTTTAATGTTTTAATGGCAAAAAAAAAATTTATCGGAAAAACTAATCAAATACGGCTTCAGTAAAAACAGTTACACAAAGTATTATTAAACTTTTTAAATATTTTTCATAAGAATTTTGTCATTTGATGATAACATTTTTAAATGAAGAAAAAAATCCTTCCATCAAATTTTAGCACACCCTCGAACGATATTCAAGAGCTGTTGGGATCACTATGTGTAGAAAATTAAACTTTATATTTATACTGGAAAAATACTTTATTAATCTTGCCGAAAAAGGTTATTGATAATAAAACCGCAAAAATAACGTTCTTAGCGTGTAATCCAATCACCACGATCTTACCTAAATTATTCGTTATTGGTCTTGTAAAAGGGAAAAAAAAGTTATTTTAGGCTGTTTCTTTCTTCTTTTTGATTTTTCATTATTAATTTCTACGCTTTGTTTTGTTTTCACCTCATCTTACTACCCATTCGGCCTATACACATGTGTATGGTCTTTAATTACAGGAGTGACTAAGGTTGCTTGTAGAATAAATTGACCTGCACTTACACGTGGAGGGAAAGGAGGGAACTATTTTGTAGAAAATAAAGTACTCTCATCACATCCGACCCAAATTCATACCCCGACCACCAATCCAGTATATTGCGAGCTTGAAGCCTTAGAGCCCTTCTCTCTTGTTGATGGCCAATTAACACACGTTACCCACGTCAGTGGCAGAATGGTCTAATGCTCACGGCCTAGTCGGTTGGGGAGGGGGGAGAGGGGTTGGAGGTTCAAACCCCTTCCCCACCCCCGAAATCTTATGTACAAAATATATACGGCTTTATTTATGGTTCAAACAATCCAAAATTAAGGTACAAATACTAATTAGGGGGCTATTTTACTATAAAAAGCATTTCAAAAATCTTCTAAAGGTGTTTAATATTTAGAATTTTTCCAAGCCTTTGGCATTTAATGGGTCGTATTGCCATAAGAACCCTTAAAATAGTTTCTAGAACGGTTTATCATTTAGGATTTTTCCAAGCCTCCGACAATTGGAGATGTGCCTACCAACTCCCCCAAGTATTATTGGCTGGCTACGGCCTCGCTGAGTCTTCACTGTCACAATAGAGTGACCTGTCGATGACGGGAAAATTGAGATTCGAATCTCAGTTATTCAGCCTTCATCGACCCCCACCACACTAGTTTAATCAGTAAATATGCATGTAGCCTGAACGGGTAGTAAGATGGGACACTAAAAAACACACACACACATTCTTCTCTCTCTTTTCATATATATTTATAGTCAACACACGATTGTCACATGTTTTAGTTGTAGAGATGGGCACTGAAAATGTTCAGAACTATATATTTACTACAATAGGCCTACTACTGCTCTCCGTTCACCAGTCTTACCTTGACTCGTTCCACTATGGTCCTATCTTCTAGTAGAACCAAGCGATGAATGATAGATGGATAGTTACCTTTCAGGATAAACGAAGTCTATCTTCGTGTGAGGAACAGACTTGGTCGGTTCTTCAGCTTTGATTGAGGTCTGAGCCGATTCAAGAGAAAGGATATTTTCTTCTGGTTATTTTTTTAAATATAATTCCTCACTGGATATTGTGAAAAGGTAAGCTGCAAGAAAAAGCAACCGTATTTTTTTCCTGTTGACAGGTATTCTAAGGAGCTCTTACGAATCTTCAATGAAGGTAATGCTACAACCTCGACCTTTGTCAGCTTGTTTACAAATGTTGCTCTCGATGTTCTTTTATTCAACTTATAGAAGGGGAATCGGCAAGTGCAGACGAGACTTGGATACGGAAGCTCTTGGTTCGGTTCGGACTTCACCCACCAAATGAATCGAATATACTTTTTTAACAAAAAAAATTAAGTTTTCAATCCTCTTTCAAAACTACTGATTAGAAGTCCCCTAATATTCCCCTTACTGATCATGTTTAGTTGGGATTTACTTTTGAATGATAAGCGCCCCTCCTGCAACTCAATCCCCAATCTCTTTAATAATATACACCATTACAGAAAAATTGAGAAAAGAGGAACATCTCCGTCCACCAAAGAGTATAAGAATCACACATTTAAAAGTGTTCCATACAAAATATGTTCGTTTAATTACATATCAGAAACTATTGATTTTATAAAAATATATTTTAAATAGTACTACAACTTTAGAATGATAAGTTATTTTGTATATAAAATAGACCTAGCCGTGATTATTTTATCAAAATGGGAATTTTTTCACTTTTTTAAAGTGCCCCTAAAGTCATTTTCATGGGGAAACGAGAGATTCCATTTTGTTTGTAGTGTTAAACAATGCCGAGATACAACATTTAATCAAACGGTTTCGTGGATTTTAAGAATTTCGATTTTACCTCGTTTTGCCTTCCAGTAAACAGTCCTTAATTTTAGGTTGGATATTTAATTCTGAACATTCCTAGAGGAAACCATATGAAAACCCTAGATACCAAGTTTAAGCCCGATCGGTAAAATGGTTACAGCTCAGTGATACAGACAGAAAGCATCTCAAAAAACACTTTTTTTGTTTCAGGGGGGCAATGAAACTTCGACCTTTTTTTAAAAATCAAAATATGTAGTTTGATTTTTTCGGCGATCACATTATTCTCTCTCCAAGGGAACTAGAAAAAGTGAAAATACATATTTAAAAAACCTCCTTCTATCAAATGTATATAATAAAAAAAAAAGCTCAAAAATTATTTTCTTTGACAAAAATGCAATTTTTGGTATTATAGTCAGGTGTTTATTCGGATGATGTTATAAGATAATAATTCTATTATTACATTGTCTCATGCAAATCATAGAACAAATTCACGAATAAAATTTGTTACATCCGGACTTTCAAAAATTACAATAAAAACAAAGACAAATAAATAAAATACATGACAATCACCCCCACCCCTACGCTCACACTCTTATTAAGAGAAAACATTGTTATTATACTTTAATTCCTCTTTCACAAGAATGCAACAAAAATATATATTTCAATTTTGACAGAAAGGGAATTTAGGAACTACAATTACTTTTGCTGCCAACAATAACAACATTACTACCGCTGTTTTATATTCGTGACGTTTTATAGATATGTTGAGGTGACCTGGTGGTCTAGGGGTAGGGTGTCAGACTCTTGTGCTGGCGGCCGGGGTTCAATCCTCGGTCCCGGCACAGATTTATCTGATTACCAAACCCTTCCTTCACCTCTGACAAGACAACTTGTGAATGTGTGGAATGCCAGGCCTCCACCGTGGTTCGGATTCTACGTTAAACTGTAGGTCCTCCATTTCATCTCACGATTACCCTACCATTACATATTAGCGTAAGTGCGTATAACCCGAACGGGTAGTAAGACGTGGTGCTAATAATAATATAGATATGTTTATCAAACGTGACAGTCGAGGTTCACATGATTTGACGTATGAATGGATACGTGTAAGTAGATCCAGTAACTTTTCTAGCTATCAAATAAGGAAGGACCTTCCTATGAAAGTGTGACTGGATGTTCCAGCCACATCTCTGTGGAAACATTCCTCATTTGGCGGAGAAGAGTTCTTTAGAACGTCACGTCATATTTCAGTCTTTCTTCCTGACCGAGAATTCGCTTTACATGTCTCGGATTTCACTCACAAGGGAACAATGGAATTGAAAGAACTTGAATATTTACATTCTTCTCCTACCAAACCATCTCTCTAGTGTTCATTCTTGGCTTGTTTCTGCCACACAGGACGTTCCACAGGCGCGCTTGCGTTTTAGGTTAAGAGGGCCGCGAGAAAGTATTAATCGCTGTGTGGCCACAAGGTTATGGGCTGTGTCGCTTCCTCTAAGCTATAAAAATAAAACTTAAATATCTTAAAAGATTATGTTGTGAGCTAGTTAAATCTATTGTATCTGTTAGAGGAAGGCTAAATTACCCCTTCCATTCACCTATGTTAAAAATTTCAGATCTCTGCGTGCCGTAGATTTGGCTGGGCATAGCACACAAACAAACAAAACACACAAACACTTCCTTTTATTATTATAGATAAAATATTCTGATATTGATTTACAAGTTGCATAGTCTTATGATTTCACTCACCTTCACATATACTGTTCAAAATGGCCCCCTCCCCCAACACGTTGCCCCAAGATGTGTTCCCACTGCATGCCGGCAAGTTCGTTTCAGAGAGCATTGGAGGCATTTGGCTACCTCTTGTATCAACTGCTCTCGTGTTTCTGCCTTACGTTTGCTGTATTTCAGTGACTGAGTCAAACAAACCCAATGTTTACATTAACTTATTAATTCAAATTATATCTAGAACACGCTGACTGAGTTGGTTGGTTACTTCACGTGATCGCGGCACACCCTGTATAGTTATATGCAACAATCTTGTCTTCAAACTTGTCTTCGAATTTTTACTCTCGCCTCAATAGGTTTTGTTTAACTTTTTTAATTTTGTGCATCTTACCACCCGTCGGAGCTATCCAACTTTAACTACAATAATGCGCTAAAGGTGAGGAAGGTATAAATGAGACCCGAATTTACGTGGAGGCACAGTGAGAAACAATTTAGGGGAAAACAACTCAGTTTACCGGATTCTAACCTCCTCCACCACCGGCAAACCAGGCCGTATAATGAATGACGCCAGTGCGCACTGGGTCACTATACCACACTAAAGGTACGGACATAAAGTAATATTATATAAATCCCTAATTTTTCCAGATTGAATTATAAAATCATTTTAAGGATCAAATTTTCATAATTTTATGTGGCTACTTTTTAAAAGTAATTTTAATATTCTAATAATTATGCTTTTCAAATTGCGACAATATCTAAAATCTTTTTTATGATAGCTCATAATACATCATGTATGATTGGGACTTGGGATATTTTATTCCTACAGAAGGAGATATTATTAACTTACCCTGGGATTTTTTTCTTCTTTACATTGCATGGCACAAGCAAGAAGCAATGATATTGATAGTATACCTTATTATCTTGAATATTTAACTTTGTAACCACTATAGATTAAATGACTCACGCAAACTATGATCATCAGCTGAATTATTGTTTGAGTTTGAGATGTTTAACGTGACCTTTCTGAACCAACTGGTTACCTAAGCACTCGATAATTTCTTTGAGCGAGCGTGAATGGGTGTACCAATTTCGCCTGGAAAGTTATTTTCCCATACCTTACAGGGTTCTTCACAATCGATATTGGATCAACGGCCTTACTTCCACTCCGAAGGAAGTTTTGCTGCGGATTTCTATAGCTCAAGAAAAGTCCGTCGAACCCACCTGGGTTTGAGCTAATTAAATAAGCATCTATAGCTCATTTCCTCCGAATACACTGGTCTTTGTGACTTTCAAATTATTATTTGATATTTTGTAAATTTGGACTCACTAGTTTTCGTTATTTGATAGTTTAAATAAAAAAGGTGGAACGAAAGGACAAGCGAGAAAAAGTCAGTTTTTATGGCAAAACGTTTTTTTGACCAAAATAAATAAAATATTGCTCCAGTATAAAATAGAGATTAAATTTCTTCACACGATGATATCAATAGTTCCTGATTATGTCATGAGCATAGCGGCCTTAGATGAGAAACTTTTATATTAAGATAACAAGTTGTTATTAAATTTCAGGACAGCCTTGATAGATATTCAAGAAATTTTGGGGTCATCACGCGAAGAAAATTAAATCCTATGTTTGTACTGGAGCAATATTTAATTTATTTTGGCCAAAAAAAGTTTTGCCATAAAAATGGCTAAAACACTTACTTTTTATTGCGTCCCCCTTCTATTACAGCACAAATCATTCGACAATGCTCATCACTACACCGACACAATGCTCAAGGACATGGAAATAGCGGGAACGACCGAGACGATAGTGCCGACAGGCGCACGCACTACGAAGATTTTCGAATGACGTCATGGATAGAACAAACCTCACTATAATTTTAATTTGTTGCCACCCGGACTTTTTGTCGATAGGCGGAATGTTGGCACGTCTGTTGCCGGCGCGGTGGTACCAAAGTAGTGCGCTCACCTTGGTAGCAAATATCCTACTGCTTTTAATTAGTTCCGTCCATGCGGAACCGACCAAGTGCATGCTTACCTTTAGTTCGTATGAAGGTGTTGATTATTCTCAAATGAGAATGAGGTTGCAATTTAGAGAACTTATGTTTTAAGAGACTTCTTTATACAAACCACACCTAAATTTTGCGACCTTTGAGCACTTTTTTGAATACTATAGCACTGTATTCCAAAAATACTTGGCTTCGTGTAAAAAATGGATCTATTTTATAAAACAAATACGACTGGGGAATTTCACAATTTCCGTGGATGTACAAACAATTTAAGCCTATTTATTAAATATGTATTACTTTAGTTTTAAAACTTTAATATTTTTCAAATAAACGTTGTTTAGAAATCTATGAACTCTTCTTTCATATTCACAAAAAATCCAAACTAAGACATAAATCTTAAACTTAGCCCTTGAATATAACCAATTAAGAATATAATATTAGTCAATAAATTAGTTATATTTACCTCTGTTACGCACGTGGTCTAAATTTCCAGCTCATTGTGTCTGGTTGGCTGGTGACGGTTCGAATCCAGGGTTTCTCGTTAATTGCTCCATCCATGTAAATGTGGGTGGGTACACTACCCCTAACATTCTACCTTCCTCACCCCTGCCACACTATAGTAATTAATGTAAGCGTTTTTATCCTGGACGGATACTAAGACGTGGTGAAATAATACATATATTCTCTAGTAAGCATCGCCTGGGATTGAACCAGGAAGTCTCGACTCTTCCCCGCTACTGAACCACGGAGACCTGGCGGCAGAACATCAATCTCCTCATCTACCACCCCCTCCCATCTTCCATAGAGCCTGTCACGGTCACGTTTCAGAGCTGTCCGTGTTGAGTTCTCTTCTCTCAAACAATGAACTTGCCGCCATGAATATTTATACATAAAAAGAGTGTTATTTATTCTTATTCAGAAGAAAAAAGATGTGCTGCTGAAATGTCCATCTTTTCCCCGCCTCCTTGTATTCCTATTCTGTTTGCGTACTTGAGAACGGTACACCCACTCACCGAAACACTTGTACAAGGCTAGATGTGAACTTGGAAAACACATATTTATATAGCTACGGGTATTTATTTTGTATTCGTATTGATTTCCCTTCCTCCGTGTCTTACTATCCGTCCGGGATATCCTCATTTTTACACTAATAAAATATGGACGATGGAGGGAGTATTTAAAAATGCACGGCCCTATTCAAAAACATTGTTTTTAGGTTGTGGGGTTTATTTTGTGTGGCTAGTGGCGAAGTCCCACAACTGAATATTTAAATATATATTTTTTTTACTTTTAATTCCTCTTGATTAAGCCTAAAGTGTTTCTATTTAAAAAGAAATGTGTTGTGGATGCTATGAATTTTATAATACTCCAATAAGTTACTAACCTAGGCGTTAAGGATGAATACAACAAACCATTATTAATAGGCTCTAAGACTTTCAGAGAGAATTTGAACTCCCAAAACACCTCTTTCCCTCGGTATGGATCTAAAGAAGTGTATTTGAATATTCGTAGAGGGAGTGTATAGAACCATTCAAGAAAAACCACAATGCACCCTACCGGGATTTGAATTCACATCTCTCCGGCACTTGAAAATGCACGTATTACAGTTGGGCTATGTATACCTGTTGTGAATTGCGTTTAAAATGTTAGTGTTAATCCCACATTACGGTCGGGCCACGAGTTCCTTCTTGGGAACAATACATAAGACTTACTGGTGTACTATCTTGACCCCGGCTGTTGTGGCGCTAGCTGAGTGAAAAACAGCAAATGATGGATAGTAAGACACAACAAAATGCGAGGTTAATCTAACCTAACCTAACCTAAAAAGCCTAACCTAATATAAGGAAAAAAGTGGGCGGGACTGAATCGATATCTACACTTGCAGGTTTATTATCTTTTATAGTCCTCCTTACCGGTGATCGTAGCCCTACCAAGCTATGAACCGTTGGGACAAAGGGTCCGGTAGCCCAACTGCTATGCACCGCGGAATATAACAAACCAGATTAGACGGATGACTTCGTCCCATTTTCCCGGCGTTGCGGGTAAATAATTGACAATCAAGTACCATCGGTAATAGCGACATTATTATTCCCTGCTCTGCTGTTATATAAACATTTACAAAATGTCTTCAATTTTAAGACACGACCAAGTGTTTTGTTTACTGGAAATGTCACGCTTTGATGGTCCTACTAATGTTTATAAACCTCTACCACTGGACTCATTTTGCTAACATCACCATTGGCTTATGGTGACAGCGTATTACCTGCATCGCTGGGGTTCATCTCTCCTCCATTACCCCGGAAAATCGATCGTTCATGAATAGAAAAAAATCACAATTGTAATAATATTTATTTAGAAAATTTCCTTTCGATGTTTGTGTGATAGCATTTAAACCCCTTCGTTTACCCTAAAAAGTAACAAGCTACCTTACCTTGTTCCACTATGGTGAAGCTTATATAATACGGCAATATATATTAGTATGACACGGTAAGGGTGAATAGAGTGTACTTGTAATTTTTACTTTGCTGTGTTCATAGTGATTTTTTTATTAAATAAAAAGTACACTAAGCCCATATAAGAAGATCGGTAGAAACGTTTGAAGGCACTCTAGGGGCTTACACTTGAATTGAGAGCCAGTGAAGACACGTCCGTGAAGCTAGCCCCCCC
>CABEEJ010008127.1:0-25833 GCA_901482245.1 Timema douglasi
AGATAAATCTTTGCCGTGACCGAGGATTGAACCCCGGCCGCCAGCACAGAAGTCTGACACCTTACCCCTAGACCGCCAGGTCACCCCTTAACCAGTATTCATACCATTACCATCCCATCTAGTGGAAACCAAGCTATGCGAGTTTGACGTTTAGTCTGCGTTACCACCGATGTATAATAACCACAATTTCAAATATAATTATATAATAGTGTGTTCAATTCCCCAAACTACCTCATCCTTTGAAACGCCCAGTGTGTTGTATTTGATAGCGAGGGAGGGTTGAAAAGGGACTGTAAATAATATTCCTCATGGCTTTAATACCATAGCTGCAACATGTCTGGGTATAAATTCAGCTACCAGCTTAGCTTCCTACATTATGGTAATTGTGTGTGTTTTGGCGGGGAGACGGGTTGATGTAGGTAGGAGGGGTTAGTAACACTTTGTAATCCTCTTTGGTTTGTTTCTGCCTGGGGGTTATTTTCAAATCTCTCTATATACATATAATTAAACTAAACAGATCCTCTCCCGTCTCATCTTTTTTTTTATGTTTTCTATGGACGTACTCTGGGTTTCCACAGTGTTTCATTGCGTGGTTTGTAGAAAATGTTTGTTTTTGTTGGGAGATTATTTGTTAGAGACTAGACTAATTAGTATAAAAGGTTATACATCGATTAAATACTGTTGTAAATAGACCTTTGCAATTAGAAGGGCAGCAATTAACCATTTGTGTTTCATCATAATTTCATAAGAGATTTTTTTTTAAAAGTATCACATCATATTTTACATAATATGGCTTTATTATGTACTAGGTCAAAGGTAAAACCAGTTTTTATTGTTATAAAAACGTTTTCCCACCCTTTATTTTGAATTTGATTAATTACGAGAGAATCAAATAAACATGAAATATTCATATTTATTTAATATTTCTTGGTAATCTTCCTTCAAGTTACTGGATTCATAGAGATCAACAACATGCGTTTTGAAGAAGTTGAAAGACTCATATATTTGATCAATGCACTGTAAAATAATTATAAAGTTCAAGAGAAAGAATGAAAAACGGAGAGTATACAACACAATTACTCTACCCGTTAATGTGAAGCGTGGTCTCTCATTCTGTGACAAGATATTAAATTGATAGATTATCTGAACAAAGTACTGAAAAATATGTTCGGATCCAAAAGGATTTAAATCTAAACTTTCTCGCTACTAACAGATCATATTTGGCTGGTGGTGCATTCACCGCAAGGGGATAATATTTATTGGTACGACGCAATCTTACAAACTTTCTGTTATTGTTTATTATGGATTGAAATAAAATTTTCAGAAATAGGTTTAGAGTAAACGACCCTATGAGTTGACCTCTTTTTCCCTAAAAGATCAAATTATACAAAAATCAACAGCTAACAGTGAGCTACTATAAAATTATTGTTTGTAGATATATAAATACATAGGGCCTATACATTATATATAAAAAAAAAACACCAACCATACCTATGAGGCATGCCATACTTTCAAATATAGGCCTATATATTCTAAACTTGTATCTAGAAATATAAAACAATAACTAAATAAACATTTAATATTCAATTTACCAATTTAAATTTAATATAACAAAATTAATATGTTTGAATTAATAAAGAAAAATTTTTTATCTGAAGTTTCCAAATAATAGCAAGAATTCAACTGAAAAGATATTTCTCATAAGGATGCATTCACTGCATTATATTGTTACTGTTGATAGCTTTATGTCTTAAGTAGTAATAAAATTAATGTATTAATAAAACATCTTTTGGTAATGTTTGAGAATATCTCCTTTAAAATCTAAGTCAAAACTAATGTCTTCAGATGACAAAATTTACTAGTGGCTGATAAAATGTTCAGGTCTCACCAATATTGAAACTTTCAGCTCTCAAAGGGAAAATATTAGGTTATTATTATTATTATTATTATTATTATTATTATTATTATTAGCACCACGTCTTACTACCCGTTCGGGTTATACCCACTTACGCTAATGTGTAATGGTAGGGTGATTGTGAGATGAAATGGAGGACCTACAGTTTAACGTGGAATCCAAACCACGGTGGAGGCCTGGCATTCCCCACATTAACAAGATATCTTGTCAGAGTATTAGGTTAAGAAATTTTTACAAATTCTTACCTTTATATACTCGTAATATAGATTTCTACAAATTATATGTTAAACTGTCACTTGAGGACTTTGCCAACCTTTGAAAACACAACAAATATTTTATAATTGAGATTTTACCCCATATTTGAGGGTTTTTAAAAACTCTTGGTAATGAATGACCTCCAAGCTGTTAAAAAATGCTATTACCCAAATTTTTTTTAAAAATGTTTTAAGTTCAAACATTTCAAAATAATTTCTAATAAGGCATGAACCTATAAAAACATATTTGGAAATACTCCCAATAATTAATATTAAAATTAAACAAATTTAACAATATTGTTTAATACACCAGGTACTTATAAAGGAACAGAAATATTAACAAGAAACATTACAATAGTTTAAGTCATATAATAATACAGTATTAAGATTATTAACGTTATAGAGACTTTGAAATGTCCGTGAATAAATCAGATGTTCTTAAATAACATTTTAATAATTATTTCACCCGACTAAATTCAATGTCTTGATTGCGCCAGCATAGCAAATAATAGCTAATTTGTATTATTATTATAATTATTATATAGTACCTAATATAGTTACGAAAATGACCGCTAAAAGTCGAGCGTTTCTTCTTTCTCTATCTGAATATTCGACCATAGTATTTAACTCAAAAATTATGGAGCCAAACATAGCCGAAATAAATGAAAAATATCAGAATGTATAGAAATTAAGCAAGTAAGATGACTTTATAATATAATATACTTAGAGATTAAGAAAGAGTTACCAGAAATAACACCAATATACATGTATATATTGTTATATATTATACCTAGAAACATATAGATCTTGGCTACATACAGGCATATAGATACTGGGAAGTGTTTGATATAACAAATAAAGCTGTATCCTATAGCCTAATTGTTCTTTTCGGGGAAATTCCTTTAAGGGTAGTTTACTGATGACTGTTTATTATTAATTTGATTATTTAAAAAAATTACTAGCGATTTGGTTCAAAATGGATATCTAGTAGATATTTTATATCATAGTTAATTATTATAAAATAAGTATACTAACTTACATTTCTAAAGTCTAACGGTTGCAGTTTTTAGCTATCAATATAAAATCGACACACGATACATCAACGGGACGGCAAGTAATTTGAAAATATGTAAAGAAACTCGAAGGGACTTATACGCGCGACGACTCCTGGTCTCTACTCACTACATCATGCGTGGGGAGATTGATGAAGGACGTTTTGTGTCGATTGCTACGCTTGAGGAGGGGAGTGGCGATGTAAATCTACTGATTAATGATCACCATTTCATCTGTTTTTGTGTTGACAAGGCTCTGATGGGTGCATGCAGGGGTCAATTGCCAATTGAGTCAGGATGACATTTACAGATTGGGTCTTCTAATTTAAGAAATCTAAGGGAGATATTGACGTCATTCCTTCGCGTCTCCTCTAAGTCATGGGGAAAGGGAGAATCTCTCTATCATAGTTAGTGGACAACACTTATTACGAACCTGCTTGACAAAAGCTTCTTGCTGTGTGGGAAAGATTAGTAATTAGGTATGGTTGTTTTCTATAATATATAAATATAATCATATGGATCTATCGAAAGCTATAATATATCGCTAAAATTAGATTAACATATCGGTTGTTTACACTTTATTGAACTACAATGGTATGGATAAAAGGGAATGGTGGTTTTAAGATTGCTCTTCTTTAATTACATTTCTCGCCACCTTTCAATTTTTATTGTTTTATTAAGATGTTGGAATAACATTTGTCTTAAGTAAAAAAAGGTAGGATGGATTTGTAAGAACATCTAGCCACTACCTCTACTTTGGTCTTTGTAAGAATATCTAGCCCCGTCTACTTTTGTATTTCGAAGATCGCCTAGCCACCACCTCTACTTTGGTCTTTGTAAGACCTCCTAGCCACCACCTCTACTTTGGTCTTTGTAAGACCACCTAGCCACCACCTCTACTTTGGTCTTTGTAAAAACATCTAGCCACTACCTCTACTTTGGTCTTTGTAAGACCATCTAGCCACCACCTCTACTTTGGTATTTGTAAGACCACCTAGCCACCACCTCTACTTTGGTCTTTGTTAATACCACCTTGCCACCACCTCTACTTTGGTATTTTGAAGACCACCTCCTAGCCACTACCTCTACTTTGGTCTTTGTAAGAACATCTAGCCCCGTCTACTTTTGTATTTCGAAGATCGCCTAGCCACCACCTCTACTTTAGTCTTTGTAAGACCATCTAGCCACCACCTCTACTTTGGTCTTTGTAAGACCACCTAGCCACCACCTCTACTTTGGTATTTTGAAGACCACCTCCTAGCCACCTCTGCTTCTTTTCTTCCACATGTTAGTTTCTTAATATCGAACTAATGAGCAACATGAGCATAGTGGCATTAGATGATAAATTTTTTTAAATGAAGATAAAAGTTGTAATTAAATTCCAGGAATCCTTTGACCGATATTCAACAAATGTTGAAGTACAATTTGAATAAAACTAAAATCTATGTTTTTTCTCAAGCAATATTGAGTTTATTTTGACCAAAAAAAGTTATGATATAAAAACTGCAAAAACACTGATCTTTTCTCGCGTCACCTGCATCTCCGCCTTAAAGATATATCTTATATCAAAAACTAAATCCACCTTTCTAGTGAATTATTTTCTTATAAATATTATAAGAAAATGTTACTAGTTATAAACAATGGAAACCATAAAACTTTAACCTCAAAGTCTTATAGAATAGTATCCAGCCCTATGCCTCCCACTCAAGTGCTAAGAGTTTGCCAAATTAGCTAACGAGACCACCACATTCACTGACATTAATTTCCCCTGGGGGATCCCTGACTCTCTATCTAATGTTCCCTCCGTCTATTCGAGGTGCCACTTCTCTCATAATACTCTACTTCTGGGATGTGTGGTTGTTGAAACTTGTATCGAGATCAGGGGACCGCGTGCCATTCCCAGGAGCTGGACCGATGAATGAGTTTGTACCAACAGTGTTTTCTTAATTCACTCAAGTGTCCACGTTCCAAGTAGCTCGTATCGGGTTGGCACAGGGTCTAAGGCTTCCGTCACACGTCCAACAAAAACAAAGAGCTGGATCCTCTCGAGTCGTGCGGTAATTCTTACGATAACAGATCAGTGTGTTGACTCCTGATGCTTGGAAAAACAGATTGAAGACAGATGATAAGGTTATTTTATTTTATATTTCTTCTTCTAAGCCAACATCTCGAAGGTTGGTTTGATATGATTTACATTCATCCAGCGCTGTACATGCAGTCAGACCTTCGGTTGGTCAGTGCTAACCAAACCATCTGGTAGAAATCCCAAGTAATAAGGGATTTTGGTAAGTGTGGGTGTTCATGTTTCACTTCCACAATTAATTTGTACGAGCGAGCGTAGAAAAACCTACCAATTTTGCCGGGGAAGGTATTTACATGTGGCGTACATGCAACAATCGTCATCGGACAGAAGGTTTTACTTCCCCTCCGAAGGAAGTTGTGTTACGGATTTTTATCGCTCAAGAAAAATCCGTTAACCCAGTCTGGGCTTAAACCCATGATCATCGGGTCCTGAAGCGATCACTCTACTCCGATACCACCAACATTGACATTTTATGGTTGATAAATGTGTATTTAAGATTAATGTCCACCTTGAATGTTTTCAAATAAAAGAGCAGTTTTTGTGAGATGATTTAATTCATTAATACAAATCCTTCACACCTAATTATTTATTTTTAAATCTCCTCACAAGAATCAACGAAGCTGTCTACTTGTCTCAGCTTCTACAGTGCTTGAGCATTGATTTGAGTTGGTTTCCTTAGAAAATTTGATAGGGTCTACGGTGTAGAAGCTGCTGGATGGAACGGATCAAGCTGAAAAATATTGAACTAAAGCAGAGAGAATCGCGTTAATGCCACTGAATCTTTGTGATCTGGCTTGGAGCTATTCACGTGATTATAATCTTTGACTGTTTCTCAGTAAACATTTGAATCTACGAAAAGGCATCAATATCGTCTAGTTTAGTTTGGTTTTCATATCTCAGCTGGATATATTGATTTTATTTTTTATTAATTGGTACACCCCTCTACCTTTAGCATCGATACTCAATTAGTGTAAATACACGGATAGCTAGAAGGGCTACTAAGACGTGGTGGATACCAATAAAATGTATTAAGCTCTACTTATTTATCTTATGTATTTACATCTTAGAGAGTATTATATTCTTAATTATCTTTGGTAATACCACTAATTAAGTTAATTATGAACCCTCTTCGGTGGCCGCATGGCCTAACGAGATACTCTTGCAGTAGGCTAGACTGCCGATGGCAGGGAGACTGAGGTTCGAATCTCGGTCGGGTGTACTGAAGAGGGTTTTTCCTAAAATGGTTTTCCACTACACCCTTCACGCAAATGCGGGTATACTTCCTCTGAATGTAGCCATACAAATCCCTAACCTAATAGTGTAATTAGAACAAGTGGTAGTAAGTAGCGGTGCTAAAAAGAAATTTAATGATGGTGTGTTTTATTTGGAAATTAGTAAATTAATGTTAATTTAGTTCTTAATTTATATCATTATTACTATGTAATACATACGCTTATATATATTTATAATATTCTTTATCAATAATAACGCAACTATTTTAGGTCATCATGTTTTAACTCTAAAGTATTACAAAGTCTTGGTTGATGTGACACATAAGTGGAAAAAAAGACACTGTTCTCCACATTATGACTTATATTAGTAATTTATCAGAAAAAAGAAAAAGAACATTAATTAAATTTAATGGAAGGATAACAAATATATATATTTAAATAAATAGCAAACAATAAAACTATGACCACCTTAAATCAGTCAGTAGCGTGTCTGTATACTCAGGTTAAGGTCCTGAGTTAATCTCGTGGCATAACCGGTAAATTTATCATTGATGATTTTGAAATATTGTTCTAGAGTGAAGTTAGTTTGTAAGACACAGCCCCGGCCATTAATTTTTCACTGGAAAAAGGTAAACACAAATTTATTTTATGGTACACTTTTTTGTATCTGTCGGGAATTGAACCCGGAACCTCTAGTTAAGTAGACAGAAACACTACCGACTGAGCTAAGGCGTCAGACAAAACGCAAATTATATAACTTTTATGATAAAAAATAGTTACGTATCCCTGTTGGTCCTCACACCACAGTTTGTAAACTGATGGCTCAGAGATAGTATTGCCTTATCTCCAGCGCTGTTCCTACGCGGCTATCCGATGTTTTCTGAACAGACCTCTCTGGGCGGAGTCGTGCCTGCACGCTTGTTGCCTTAACTGGCGGCAGACATTATCTCTGATTAGAGATTCTTAAATTATCCCCACAGTCCCATGTTTTATACTGAGATGGGCTCTGAGATAAGACGAAGCCTCAGCCAGGACAAGAAGCCAAATTACCTTCTCCATCGAAGAAAACAACAGTGCCTCGAACATTGTTTTCCCCATCGCTATCAGCGGAGAAGACCTTAAGAACCCACGAATAACGCTCGCAGATGTAGTCGGGTCGTTAAAGGCGTTAAGAAACACTTAGAACTAGGTAACTGATAATTTTATTCGCTATATATTTGGATTAATTACTCTCGTAACGTTTCGTATTAGTTTAAAAAAAAATCTCTACTTTCAAGTCAAATATCATTTAAAATGATGCTTTTTTTTTGTTTAGTTTCAAATTTTAATTTTAAAAGGTCAAATAAAATTCAGTAAAAATAAGGTCATTATTAATAATACAAATATTGTGTCTTAAGAACCTTGTAATTAAATCAATGTTCAAAACAATTTCGAGGTGAATCCAGATTCTATTAGACTTAGTTATTAACAATAGTATAGTTATATAAACTAAATATAAGCAGCATTAACTTTTTTGTTAATTTTAATGGGGAAAATCTGTGCTTTGTTTATTTTACCAAATTTACAAAATTATTGCAACAGTATCTGATATTTATTGTCTAAAATTAAGTTTCTTCATTTTGTATAGCATTGCTAATAGTGACTTCATACGGTTTACTTAACAATAGCTAAATATTTAAGATTGAATTTACAATTGTTTAAAATTCCCTCTGCCCCACCTCCCTTCAATATTATTCAAAATATTATGGTGTAACTTAGTTTTATACCGAAAGAAAAACCAGCCCTAAGACAATCATGGAAAGACAGATTGAATCGAGAGGCTGAGCTATTATAATAATTGAGAATAGTTATATATTTTCTAAATCTAAAGAGCAATATATAATTCCAATCATATGAAGAGTTTCTAGCCGATCTTAAAAATAATCCCATGGTCTGTTTTGTCCATTCAGCGAGAGTTGTAATACGTTCATCTTTATCGTTAAAGAACCAAACAAAATTTCTTGGATAGAATAGTCTTCTAAATGTTGTACTTCCATCATTCTGTCTTAACGCAACATTTATAATATCAGAGATAAAATTAATAGTTAAATTCAGTGCAAAATAGCAGCTTGTGCACGAGAATCAAACTCAACTAAATGGTGACTGAAAACAGGTTAAGCCGTTAGATGTACAGATTAAACCACCGAAGATGAACCGGTGCCTGTGGATCATTGTGAATGCACCCTGGCACGTTCTCAGTGTGACTCTGCACCGAGTCTGGAGATATCTACTATCAAGGACCACTTACGGAAGCTTGTGCAGTCCTTCTACGTCAAACCTTCCGGTGCCACATACCCTCTCATCAAGGAGTTTGGCAAATACGTCATCTACTCTGGATGGTGCCACCAACGTGACAAAGCTATGCTCGGATAAGTGAGATGTGTAAACCAGTGGTCAGTGGGAGGCTCTCACCCAACCCCCTCATGGAGTAGTGTCTCTTCAGGTAGCTCTAGAAACTATCGATCGGTTTACCACTCTTACTTTTGCCCCCTACTAATACTAATATGTATTTTCTCTTGTTACAGAATCTTAGCGAAAGGCCCCAACCCATTATTAGGTCCGCAAATAGCGCGGAGGGACCGGTTGGTCGGTAAAAGTTGGAATTTTCTCTCGTGCTCCCCTTGAAGGAGTATCAGAGTATGTCAATCTGCGACTGTAACGACTCCACGTTGTCATTTTTTTTCTTAAATGAATTTGAGTCCAGCATCAAGACTGAATATTTTTACTGCCATCACAATATATCAGTTTGTAGCACATATCAATAAGTTAGCTTTTATTGCTTTATATTTTTTCTAAAAAAAGTGATGGCCAAACAACTGTTTCTAGTCAACGTTGAAAAACCATGTTTTCTTTAGAATTAAATAAATGAGAGAACATTAAATTTTGACAATACACAGTGTATTTCAAAAACAATAAATTAATTTTTTTTTAGTGGATTTAATAAACATAGATTTGTGCTTTATGCGTGTAAATGGGTGTCCCAAATGGGTGATAATATTTGTCTTCTGCAATGGCTAAATAGGTGTTAAATAAGTATCTTTAAACCAACGAACAAATTTTAACACATGTTGAAATTATCAATTGAGTGTCTAAACAAGTAAGATGAAATATATCAAGCCTAAATGGTTGTAGACACATTGTCTGCTGAAATAGTCAAATAAGTGTGGGTATATTTATGTTAAAATAGCCCATGCGTTTCTGTTGAAATTGTTGAATCATTAAGATAGGTGCCCATATATTTGGGTTAAAATTGTAAAATGAGTTCGCATATATTAATGTTAAAATAATAAAATGGGCTCGTATATAACCATGTTAAAAAAGTAAAATGAATACCCATACATTTAAGTATAAATAGTAAAATGGGTGCCCATTTATTTAGCCTATATTCCTCGGTCCCGGCAAAGATTTATCTGATTACCAAACTCTTCCTTCACCTCTGACAAGACAACTTGTGAATGTGGGGAAAGCCAGGCCTTCACCGTGGTTCGGATTCCACGTTAAACTGTAGGTCCTCCATTTCATCTCACAATCACCCTACCATTACACATTAGCGTAAGTGCGTATAACCCGAACGGGTAGTAAGACGCGGTGCTAATAATAATAATAATAATAATAATAATAATATTTAGCATATATAAAATAGTAAAATGAGTATCAGTACAAGTGGGCCTTGGAAGTAGTCAAACTTACCAGTAATGAACATAAGTAAGACAAAACTAATAAAACACACATTGGTTAAAGTCAGTCCTGACATTTCTGGGCGTAAAAGGTGGTAATTAAATCTCGCCCAGCTCATTTTGTTTTTAGTATGAGAGAACTAAGCCTTTGATCATTAAAATGTGAGAAACAGGCCTTAGCTTTGATCTTGGCCTGTTTTAAGCGTTAAAGAAGCAAAAGTCTCCAAGACTCGCATTATGATCTTTCAACAAGTGTGAAACTCACCATAGTTGAAATCATGGTAAAAGCATATTGAAACATGATTAAAGTTAATTGTGTGTGTTTTAAAATGTATTGAAACATTTGAAAGAACGAATACAAAATATATAATTTGATCCTTTTTTTTACTAATTAATAAAACCAACCTACTTAAGGAATAATGATTGTTTTGTTAAACTTATATTATTCATGATGAAAGGAATTATGTACACAAAGCTATGATATGCTTATAAATGATCGTCTGAAAACTAATATTTTATAGCAAATAACTGCTCCTTTTGGCCATTTACCTAACCATCCCGAAGAATCTATGTGCACGGTAGGAGGGTAAAAGGGACTATTTCCTTCATAATTTTAAAGGGGATGGAATGAAACCTTAGCTAAAAGTCCGTATTTCTACAGTTTAAAAATAAAAATCCTTCTCGCCAAAAATAAATCAAATATTCCACACTAAGTATTTGTTTATTTAATTTTAGTATTGCGTCTTACTACCCGTTTGGGGTGTATGCATATGCGATAATTACGATAATAATTTAGGTTTGAAGAAGCTAGAATTTAGAAAAAGTGTACCTGCATTTACTTGGTTGGAAATTGGAAATGTATTTAAGAAAAAAACCAAAAGGGATTTCAATACCGATCTTCCCGTCAGTAGTTAGCCAGTCTATGTCTATTGTGATGCCATAAACCATCACGTCATCAAAGCGGAATACATGATGTTTTAGCAACATTTTTTAGGGTCTGTCATGGCCATATCACAATTTAATTAGGTAATTTTTACTTTATTTAAAACGTTTATATTCAATTTCCAGTTGCCATTATGTCCATGACAAATATTTAAGAACTGTTGGGATAAAAATTTGAAAAAATTAAATTTAACGTATCTATTACCGAAACCATATTGTATTAAGTTTGGTCCAAAACTTTTTTTTCAAACTGAAAAAAAACAAAAAAAAAACAGACTTTAAAATCTATTCGTATTCTCTCCTCCCTTAAAATTACAAAGGAAATTGAGGTCTTCCTCCAACAACCATGCTTGTGTTTCTCAACCGGAGAAGTATTTCTTCTCAGTTAAGATTCTCTTTATAAGCTCCCATCCCAAAAGTGGGGGGATAACAAATTAAAAGCTTTATCGTGTTAAGTGGGAGAGAATAGCCTTTCCTAATGCCAGTGACAGGTTTAACCCATCATTTAAGATGTTGTTACACTCCTCTTGTTGTGGTAGGCTGTCCAGCGGACAAACGGGTTCTCGGCAGAAGACAGAAGAGCCTACTCCTACCCTCTCCGACATCCCGCCCGATACGTGAGGCCAATGTCAATACGTGCTTGGAGTCACGCTGGGGACAATGTGCCGGCATATATGGTTACAATGAGTGTCGTATTGACATCATTATCGGCGCTATCTCGGTTGCTTCTATATCACTGCCAACAAGACCAATATTTTGATGTCATGAAGACAAGTAGTCGTTGTCAAAAGGACAAATACTTTATTGCTTCTGACATATTCATTACCCTTTTGAAACCTTGCCCAGAGAGAGAGAGAGAGAGAGAGGCCGCCTACATGTCTAGATGACCTTTATTCGTTACCAAGTGGTACCTACAGTATGAAATGTAATATTTATGTTCGAGACTGTCCAATTACCCACACTTTTTTTTTAAAAGTATTAGGTGTGGAATATTAATAGCTTTTGTATTGTATTAGGATAATTTATTTTGTGGGGGACTCACTGATATACAGTCCAATATCCATAGGAATAACCTTATTTGACAGATATAAAACCTAATAGATCTACTCCATGTGTTCATAAATTAAGTTATGTGATCTGCAGCTATCACTCTTGATAGATAATATCAATAGCCATGAAATAACACCGGCAATACAGTAAACTATGATCATGGTTGGCTGCAAATAAATATGTTTGTGTTTTATAAAAAACCATCCCTTTGTATGAATATAACTCTAGACATAAAAAGAAAGTTTAAGACGACTACACTACCAATAGTGTAACTACTACTATTATTCAAAAATATTATATATTGAAAGGCTTGTCATAAGATGCATGTTAAATTATTAGATCCATCTTGACATCTACAATAATTTATTATAGAGTGATGTTTCTTGCATTGAATCGACGTAGGGAAAGCTACTGCTTTTCGTAAGAGTCCTGGTTCGAGCCCACATGGCTCCAAACAATTTATTAGGTATGTGTGTATTTGGGTCCAACCACTTTCTTAAAGAGAGTTAATTATTGGACACTAAAGTTTGGGTGTCTCAATTCAGGCCCCTTAGGTTGAGCTGCTTTATGAATAGTGGACTGTATCTATATTGTGCTCGTTTGACTGTTGTCCAACTCTTGCGTCAACTTGATAGAAGCACCATGATTGTCTGAGAGTATTTGGGCTAATATTTCGGTTTGAGGTACAAGGAAAATACTGCTATGGATGCCCATAAAGATACGAGAAGATAAGATAAGAGCAGGTGTACGAGAGATAGGAGAAAAATAATGCAATTTCTAATCGAAGAGCAACTCGTATTAACCAGATTCATCTCTCAACAGGCTGTGAACCTGATAGTAAATGGTAAAAGAGGGGAGAGGGGAGGGGATGAGGTAAAAGGGGCATGTTTGGCAGTAACTTGCCTGGTATAGCAGTAACTTGCCCGGTATAGCAGTAACTTGCCCGAAGGCTAAACAGAAGGAAATGTTCCCGTGGGAGTTGGCCCTCAGTATTGGGCAGCAGTGTTAGACTCTTGGCTGCACGATTCTTCTCGTTGGTTGGTTCCAGAGGGAAATATCTAACGAACAGGACTATTCAGGTGGGGTTTTGGGATGGGAAACGGAGGGGAGGAGAGTGGGAAAGTCTAGGTGGTAACGACTAGCACAAGTCATGGTTTCGAGAGAGGCTCAAGACTTCACCTTCAACCCAATAGTAGGATCTCAGGTTGTACGCATTTATGATCATTTCTCTAATGGGGTAGGAATGATGAAGGGAGGTAGTCTATCAGCATTAGCGTGGAAGGAGGTTGGGAAACAGTTTTAGAGAAAACCACCTTCAGTAGGCCTGACCGGGATTTGAACCCAATCTCCCCATCATCCGTAGGCCAGTCCAACACGAGAGGGACATCTTTCGACAACAAAGACGGGTATTGATCTTTATGAAAAACGGGACAGGTCGGAGAATTATGTAGGCTTTGGTGCAATATTTTCTAAAGTAATACTAATAAATGTAGCCTGCACCTTTAATTTAAGCTCAGCAAACGAAGTTGATTAATATTCGTAGAAACATTTCAAATATATTAAAAATACTTTTAGTTACAGATACAATCGTTACTGCATACTGATTTAAATTAAATTTAGTTACAACACAAATAAATATGGTCTTGTTGTTTTTAGATATTTAGGAGCTCCCACAATTCGATAAGTCAGTAGTTCCTAAAGCAACAAACATCCCCCAACTTAGAACATGGTAAATTTAGACATACAAAGGCTTTTACCTTGAAATCTAGTCGCTGTCCGCCATCGGGGTGCAGACAGAATAAAAAAAGGGTCAAAATCCTCGAGGTTCAGACGGGACTGGGTATTGGGTTCTTACGACTACCCCCCCCCCTGCCCACCTTTACCCTAAAGGGTCTTGAAGAACGTACTAGGTGGGGTCGTAGCTCTCTCAGGAATTGGAGAAAAAAGAGGACTAGCGAGAGCTCAAGAAATTGGGGGAGTAAGAGAGGGAAGTAGATTTCGTGTCACGACTACAAAATAATGGGGAGCACCCTCCCACAACTTATTTTTTTTTTCCTTTGGCCATTCTACATACAGTTCAGTGACTCGGTAATTGAGAATTGAATTTTCGTATCGTTCTTCCTTGCACCCCTTTTATCCTTTTCCATACTAAGTCTTCTGTCCCTTTTCTCTCAAAGTAATATCAGCTTTGTTTACAATTTATTTACCACAATCTTTTGACATTAATTATATAAGTATAGTTTGAATTAGTTTTCTGTATGTATTGTGAAATAATTTGGATCGTTAATCAAAATAACGCTAATAAAACACATACATAAACAACATTTATATATATTTTTAAACAAGTCATCTTTGTTATGTTAGCCTTACAGTAATTCCTTGACCTAGGCGGTAATCTTTTCCATATATATCAATCAAAGTTAAGCAACCGCGAAAGTCAAATGGTGCTTGAAAACGATGCATTTTAGAAATGTATGTTCGCTTCAAATGATAAGTGAACAGGTTATGCTTATGGAATGAAAATTTTGAGAAAATCGCTTGCACTCAAGGTAAAAACGAACAGATTGGCGATCATACTATAAGCTGTGCGTCAGTTTACTAAATATCTTTGAAGAGAGCTCAAACAGCTACTTAAACTTGACTAGAATTTTAGAGTATTCGTACACTCCTAATATACTATTTACAATTCCTCAACTGAACTTGGACTTATATAACAAATGTTTTAATTGTTTAAAATTTATGAAATCATATTAAATATTGGTTAAAAAAATTTTTTTTTACAAATTTTAGTTTATGTACTATTTACGTATATTTACCACAATATTTATTGCATAGGTGTGTTATACCTAGTTAAAATATATTAATTTAGAATATATTGATAATAGTTAATTTTGACATATATTCTAAACTTGCTGTTAAGTATAATTTTTAATGTAAAAATGTTATTTAATACTTATATTTTGATATCATTTGTTAAGAATACATTTGAAAAAAAGGTTTTTGTTTGATAATCTAATGTCCGTGTGTATGGGTTTGCTTGAAATTCTATAAATCTATATGTATATATAGACACATATTCTAATGTGTGCAAATAATTTTTATATGCATACAGATTTTTATAATATAATTATATTTGTAGAAACTATCATGTTTTAAACTATATCAAAATACCAATCATATATATATATATATATACCGTACCCAGTTGAAAAAATTAGTATGTTGTAAAAAATAGGTCTTTATATGTGTTTAAGTCACTTTTTGATACACATATATTTTTCAAGCTCAATTTAATTAGTGGAAATTGTATTTTTTTTAAATCAAAACTTAACATAAAAAATATACGCCCTATTTACTCTTGCGCTTTTACACTATGGCGTAACTTTAATGATAGAGCCATATTGTAATTTCTCAAGGAATGACTGCTAAGTTTCTAGGCACCGTGTACCGAATTGAAAAGAATGATTTTAAAAAAGTTTTAAATCAACAAATGAGACCATGTATGAAACTTAGCCGTTAAAAATAATATTGATAAATATGTTGGCATTAATACTTTTTGTAACATTTCTCGATATTAAAATCCAACAAGATGTTTTGAAAGCTAATTATGTGAATATGACTCAATTAGAAGTATATTTGAAACCGTACACTTCACTAAACCACCTATGTACTAAAAACGTATCCTGTTGAATAAACACCCAATTAACGACCCTTACACAAAAAGTATCTGTCAGTTTTTTCGTCGCGACACTGAAAAGGTTTTTTGTATCGTAACCTCACGTCATGGTTTGGCATTTTGTTTAAGTGGAAACACTCATTAGGAGCTGTTTACTACCAAAAGGAAGCTTGAAATAGATTTTACGAGGTAATAAAACTAGAAGTTGAAGGATTTTTTTTTTTGTAGTTTTTAAATAAAAATAAAATATATTTATTAGGTTTGCTGCCAACCGGAACTTGGCAATACTTCATTGAGCTATTATCTAAGGTAGACAGCTTTGACAAGCAGGAGTTAAAACAATATTTATCAGTATTATTCAAACAAAAAACTTTGCTTTTAATAACACTCTTTATTTAAAATAGATAATTCAGTTATCTCTGTTATAATCTTATATAAACAATTTTGTTTTTTAATACAGCATTTAATAATATTGTAAGTCTGTTTACACGTTCGTTTCCGTTTGTTTGTTTGTTTGTTTGTGTCCCTAGTAAACTCCAAAAGTACTAATTGTATCGAGATTAGACCTCTACTAATGTAACCTTATATTTAAGAACACAAGGTAAATTATATACCATCTCACTTTTTCATCATCTAACGAAATCGCGTTGAAAAAATCTTCTGTTGAGGTGGTTAAATTTGCGTTTTAAAATATTTGTAGTAATTCAAATAATATATTTACTTTTAATATATATGTATATATCTTCTTTGTGAGTCTCTTTGGCAATGGGTGGTTTAGAAATATCAACAAACATATTATAAAACTCTTAGGCAACGAGTGATTTGTAGGTAATCTTTCAGTCAGTGTATATTTCACAAAAAATAAAAAATTAATATAAGTAAGCTGTCACCTGTCGTTTGATCTTAGATTTACGTATGTAAGGCTAGGTATATATATTAATGAATATCACTTAACTAATAGTAAGCAATGCAGTGTTCAATTCATCACTAAAATACAGAAATGTATAATGACAGGTAGTGAATAAAGTTTAATAGTATAAAATATAATGTATTTTATTGTTCGTTGCAACAGAGCCTGGGTAAAGGGAGATGGCTATCCGTTGGCGAGCTTGTAACCACACACCAGAGTGAATTGCTCGCGCGATCAAAGGGCGGACAAATGACGAGTTGCGTTGCTCTGGTCGAGATCTTCATAGTAATGGATGTGTGTGTGTGTGTGTGTGTAATTTACGCGATGAAAACATCACATAACTCCTCCTATATTGAATTATGGTAATGGCTACATATCTTACCTCCCATTCCAAACACAGGGCCTATTTCATCCCACTTCTTGTTCGTAAATCTACTGTTCATATAGCCTTCCAATTCCATAATGTAAAGCACGTAATTCTCTTTAACAGCTTCTATGAGCCTCTCGGTGATTTCTGGATCCATACCGATTAGAAAAATATAAAACAGAAACAAGAAAAGCTCGGAAACCCGACACGTGGCTTCAAACTGCATCAAAATGGCTGCTTCCCGCTGATAAACTGGGGGAACAACTCGACATTAGCAATCAGTCCGCTCATCAGACCGCGCGGCCCAGCTTGCTCGCGCGAACAGTCCGCTCACCGGTGTGTGCCACTGCATTTACCTTAATGTGTTGGGTAGTTCGCATTCGCGTTCGCCTTGGCGTGTGGCGTCCTAAGAGAGCTGCTTTTAGTGTGCTTGCATTTATGTCTTAATTTTAGGTTTTTTTTCAGTTAATTAGTGGTTTTTGTTTGTATTATGTTTATTTAGTTTTGTTTCTTTGATAATAAATACTTCTGTTGATATTCATTTCAAGTGCCTCCAAGTAAGAGAGACACCTTTAGTGTGCCTACCTTTGAATATTAAATTTATCTATTTCTCGATTTATGTTATGGTTTTGTGCGTAAATATTGTTTATTTAGTTTTTTTATACTTTCTCTTGAACCCTTGTAAAACAAATTGACCCAGATATTTTGGTAGTGCGATAAGGATTTATGGGAAGAGACCATCTCAAACTTACTACTGCATCTACTTACTTTCTCCCTTTGAAAACTTTATTGATAAAACTAGCTTACATTGACTTCAGCTAACCATCCTTAGGAAACCGGTTTAAAAGGAATAATTATAATTGATATATAGCAAACCTTTCGTTAGTAAAAGTAACACTGTGAAAAAAATATCACTATCCATACAGGAACCTTGGTCTTGATCAAACATAAATATCAATCTTTGTGATCCGCCTTTTTGGTGGAGCTATGATCTTCCTCCTAAAATAATTAATCACTTGTAAATGTTTATACAGGATGTTTGGAAACTCATAGCCCAAACTGCACATAGAGCTTGTTTGGACCATGAATAATACAAAGACCCTACTCACTTACATCCAGAAAGCTATGCTAATATCATTAAATTGTGCTAAAAGTTTCAGTGTACAGCGCCGGAAAAGCAAAGCTTTTCAAGCATGCATGTACAACAAGTTGCATAGGAGCTAGGCGCACTTCACTGCACCTGTAATAATGGCAAGCACTTTATGTGATGTAGGACCGTTAATGAGGACTCTCAGAACGTATTCCCATTTCTAGATGGACTGATGTATTGTTTACTATTAATTGTGGTATGTTCTTCTGACATGCTCCAAGATATTGAGGTGTGTAGTGTCCCACACGTAGCTCATATGCAACCTGTTGTACACACATGCTTGAACATATTTGCTGTCCCAGTGCTGTACGCCGAAACTTTGAATACAATTTAACGGTATTATCATAGTTTTCCGGATGTAAGTGAATAGGGATTTTGTATTACTTTTAGCTAAAACAAGCTATATGTGCAGTTTGGGCCCTGAGTTTCAGAACACTCTGTATTTTCTCACTTCTCCCTTTAAACAACATCAATTTCAGTGGAGAGAAACTATAGTACTCCTCTGTACCGATATAAGATAATAGTACCGTAGCTCCCTGAAGAAGCAGCTCTGAACCAATTTTTTGCATTCCCTTCCCTCTCAGCTTCCCTTCTCTATGACCCATTGAAAAAAAACAAACAGGGCAACGCCTCTTCTTGGCATCCACTTGGCGGGAGATAAAACCCACGTGCTGGGACGCCGTCAAATGTTCCTCCCGGCTGGAGAAGTTTGGCGAGAATTGCTCCTCTTCTAGAAGCATGGATACTGTTATCTCTCTTGGGGAGGCTATTACTTACATATGGAAGTATATGGAGTGTGAGGGTGGGGAGGTTAATAGCGGGGAGGGGGGAGTGGGGTTTCGGGCTCTTGAGGTTTTGCTGTGGTCATTCTCATCCTAATTACTAGAGTTCCCCTTTTGTAGAGAAGTTTGGTACTTTCTGAACAAAATGTTATACCATTATTATTGTTACCATGATCCAAGATTTTTTTCTCTTTAAAAAACGTGTCGTCGAAACGTTGCTGCTATCTAAAATAGGCAAATACATTTTTAATTGTCTAGTCACATATAAAAAGTGGTATAATCAGCGCGATATTTTTTAATATAAATGTTTACAATTTAAATATGTTCTAAGGTAAGGAAAAAGTGTTTAATTTAATTTTCTAAGGTATTTAAGATCCCAAACCTTTGAATTGATGTGGGGCCTATAATATAATATCCAATTGATTGAAAATTTAATTTTAAAATAAATAATTATAAAAATTCATTGATGGCGTTAAGAAATTCTTCAATTATACTATATATTTATTTATTAATCAAACGACCATTATAAATTATTTTAAAGGTATTGTTTGAAAAAACTATTTAAGCTAAACAAAACCCCAATGCAATAAGTATTTTTAAATTTTTAAATATCACTTTTAATTTTAAGGTTTGAAGATTTTGTTTTTTTCTACCACATCTTGGTATTCATTAAAGCTAAACGCATACATATTAACTACGACTTTTGGATAGGGATGAATAAGGCAGAATCTAGAGGAAAGGTGCCCACTTTTGAGTCGAAGGAGAGTTAGAAACCATTCATAAAACACAGCACTCAGTACACCCATCCAAGATTCAAACCCTAGCCTCCCCATCATTGGTAAATGATACTAAACGAGATTGGCATTTTAATCACAGAACAGTTGACATATTCTAAAGTATTAGGCTTAGAAGGAATCAACCCGTGTGGGCGTGAAGAAAAATTAAGAAAAACCCGTCGTTAAAAAACAAGCCGTGGCGAGCCTTTCCCAACGCACCGGGTCGGAATGTACTCATCGACCTCCAAATCAACTACCGACCAACACATTGCGAGGCTTGGAACAAAAGGTCCACACTCCGGGGTATCATTTCGTTGTTATAACTTGCCATTGATCGTCGTTCTACACAACATTTATATCTGAATACATATTTTTAATAATAGAACAGAAATATTTAATTACATTTTGTTGAACTCTTTCATCGACCATTTTTGATTTTTGTCTTGTCTGGTTTTACAATGATGGGGAAGTAAAGGCTCAAATCCCAAAGGTATAATATTGAGAGTTTTTCCCCTAAATGTTTTATTACTTTTCCTTCGTGTAAATGAGGATACATTGTAATAATAAGTCCTCAAATTGAAACAACATAAACCTTGGATTATCTGGGGCTTAGGGTAACCTCAACTACATATATATAAAAGCATAGAGACTATAACAATAATAATACTAACAATAATAAAATCTTCGGGGTGTCCTCTGGGGGATTTGAAATTGGTAAGGGACTATTTTCTCCAGACTGTGCTCTGAAATGATCTTCTCCCCCTCTCTACACTCACCTGCCAGGCGCCGCGGATCTCCACGGCTCGTCCAGGTTGCTGTCCAGAAAGGTAACTAGCATGCTCTTCGCCAACAGTATATAAACAAGGGAAAAGGGGTTTTTGCTCAATGAGTCCTATGCAAAAAAAAAAGGTAATAATGTATACATAAAAATAACTTTTATAACTAAATATTTCCGGGGAAAAGTATTTTATAGGGTAGGACCTATAGGAGAAAAAAAAATTCTTGACCTGCCTACCAGACGTCATGGTTAAGTTATAATGCTAATCCCTACAAATTATGATATATATATATATATATATATATAAGATTTTATTAACTAAGGTAAAAAAAATTTGTTATAACATGGCAAAAAAACAAGAAAAACAAACACGCTGTCCTTGCACGGTCCAGAACCCGTGACCTGTCCGATTTAAGTGTATTCAGGGAGAGTAGATTAACTGTGAAGATCTGGAAAAACTGAGTAGTCTAGTAGAAAAAGAAGAAGAATAAAAATATGTATATAAGATTTTGACGTGTTTTTTAAGTGATTTAACTCTGGATCAGATGATAAAAGAGAAAAACTATTATAGATGAGGTCGGGTAGAGAGAAGTATGGTGGAATATCACCCTGGGTTTTGGTATACCAAGTAGATTACGGAGTAGCCGTCGAGGATGGCCGCTGATTGTTTTTCTGCGAAGACTGGTCCCTTCTTCATCTTGAGCCACAATTTAGCGCCGGTCCATGAAAACTTTCTACTTGAAAACTTATTTGTTACTCCCGACCACCAATCCAGCACACCATCTTCTTTAGTCACATAAAGCGCCAGTCCATTCCTCTCGCGCATTTTTCCCGCCTCCCGGCATCAATTCTGCAGGCTTTGATAAGGTCCCTCCGGTAGCATAAGGAAAGAAAACTTTGAAAACCAGGTGAGTTAATAATGAAAATTCTTAAGAAAGGTCAAATGAACGGGAAGAGAAAGAAAGAACAGAAATAAAGCTGATTTTATGAAGTTAGGAATCCAGAATGAAACATATTGTCGAAAGACAGAATTTGAAGTGAAACATCCAATTTTAAGGTCGGGTGGTGGTCCATCAACCCAAATTATGTGTGCCTTACGCTCACTCCTTTGTACGAAATAATTTGGACGCTCGGGTATGGAGAGGGGCATGCAAGGTGGTAATCCACATGTCGACATCAGGGTGCTGGGCATGCGCTCTGGCTTCATCTCTTCTGTGTCCGCGCAAGCGCCGTGAGGACCGGCCAGGTATCGCCTAAAACTTGCTGGAGCCATTCTAACGTTAGCGAGGAATATAAGATTGCCATAGTCTTCCAGGTATGTCTAGGTTCAGGCCGAGGTTTATAATATCTTTAAAATGTTTAAAATGGTGTTATGGCCCGTACAGAGCTTACAAAGGGACAGGACCAGAATTTATGAAAAAAATAATATAGGATTAAACAAAGTGTCGGAGATGAGTTAGTTTTTATGGGTTCGCTAGGAGCGGTAAATGACATCTTTCGAACTGAAGCAAATCAGGTGTACCAACAAAATTGAATTTTACTAGTTAAAAAATTATATTAAGCACAAATGTTAATTGAACTTTGTTACATTCCCTCTAAATCTTTTTTATTACTACCTTATTAGTGAATATATGCTTTTAGCTCTAAAGGATAGTAGGAAGGTTAATAGCTCTGAGATTGTTAATACTTTTCAAGAGAGCCTTGTCCATTACTGTTTTTTTCAATATAAATATTGTATGTATGACTGTTTATAATATATAATTTACAGTTGAAAGCTTTGTATTTAAGAAAAGTATATTTCCATTAAAGTTGCCAGATTTTTGCTAGGGCAAACCAAGGAAAAAACAAACAAGTATTACAATATTATTTCAATTTTTACGACAAATAAAATAAATACATTTTATATATTACTAAATAGAAATAATTAAATAATAATAATCAAAAGTTAAAAGTTTAGTCATATATGCGCTAAGATTTTGCCTCCATCTTGCACCGTCTTTTTGGCATGTTTAGAGTTAAAGGACTTTAAATTAAATTTAATATATAAATACATTTCCGAACCACGAAACAAACATATCCCTTCATTTACACTTACACTCTCACAATGACGTATGGATTAAAATATAATGTAATGACTAAACTTATAGAATATACGAAACTTTCCCTAATTGTGTTATACTTTTGCATACCATCCTGAAAAAAAACTAATGTTAATAGACTTCCTACATCACCGATTGCTGGGTAAAATATAACAAAACAAAAAATGTGAAAAACTGGGACAATCGTGTGTCCCGAAGTGGTCTTTTGGGACACCAGCACTATAATCTAAAAAAACGGAAGTATCCTGGAAAACCGAGATTTCTGGTAACCCTAATTTCTATGATACACTTTTATTATTAAAGAAATGGCAATAGAATATGTAGATTTGCAATTCTGTGCTGATATATTTTAAATGGGCTCTCTGTTTTTAATTCTAAAAGAATTCTAAGATTGTTGTGAGAGTTTCGCCACTAACCATGTTCCCGCTTCTTAATCGCCTTAAACACTAGGGAGAGCTAATAAAAAGGAGTGAGCGCATTCTACTTGGAGCTGATCCTCATAACCAAGACTAGAGGAATGAGCGCGTTACAACATCTGCTATGGATATTGCTTTCCTCTCGCCAGTTTCTTTTTAACTCCTCCAACCCCTTTCGATCCTACCCAAACTTCCTCCCCAATCTTGACCTCAAGTCCCTCCCACCCTCACACTCTTAATACGTAAAAAAAAAAGAAGATAGAGATAAAAAATAGAATATCCTTTGAATCCTTTTCATAGATTGAAAAAAAAATTCTTTTTGCCTGCTTCACTGTAGGTCACCTCGGTTGGAGGATTCGTGTCCATTAGCTTTCTTTTGTATCCACACAGACAGATGGCGCGCAAAACCACTTTAGCCAGTTTCGTATCAAGATTTTAAAAAAATGGAATCGTTTCTTGTTATTGCCCATTTCCTGAAATCCGTGACACACATTACAATTTCTTGATACATGAAAAATGATGAGTGAACATGGAACTATGGTCTAATTGATTAAATCTAGCCACAATTTGAAAGCTATTCTCATAGGTATAATGCTCTACAATAATATCCAACAGTTTTGGATTTAATCAGTATAGTTAAATAACATATATTATTTAATATGTTACATTGATTAAAAAATAGATATCCACGATCATGTCTGTTGCATACATGTTTGAATATATCCAGAAAAGGGTTTAATATTTTTCTTCATGATAACTTCTGACAATTTTTTTTAAAACATACTTTTCTTATCCAGTTTTTTTAGCTCATATCACTTGAATTATAAATAGTTAAAACTAATTGATTCTCAAACAGTGGTCCACACACCTACATTAGCATACAGACGGGATGGAGAAACCACAGTTATCTATCACATGTGTAAATCTACCTTGGTACTTACAACTGAAATACGAAACTCAACCTTCTCGTTACTGTTGGTCCATAATAATACGAGAATAACGTCTTAGATCATAGATCACATGTACGATTCAAGACCGATAAAACATCCTGTATAAATGGATTGTTCCCAGATTTTTTTAAAGTGGTCTATCTCTAATTTTATAGCGTTTTAAATCATTTCTCTTCATGTTTTTCTTAGTAAAAAAAATTATAGAGAGGTTTTGTAATTTCATGTCAACTCATTATTCTCGGAATCGTCTTCACGGTCTAAGTTCTTTGCCCCTTGGCATGTGGTGGACGTTCTTTTGTAGTTGAGAGCCCCGTCGCGTTTTGTTTGACAAGTTTACTTACATCGTTTACCAGCCGATAAACAAAAAGCTATGGCGGTCGTGTTTCTGGTTGAGACTTCAAACCACCCTGTAGTGTTTACTTGTAATCGTTAGTCACTGAAACGTGTTGTGGGACATTTTGTTTATGATGGCTTCTGGATGGTAGTCTGTTGTCAAATGGTTAGGAAGCTGCTTTTTAGAGATGTAGACATTTTAAATGGTAGATGATTCAACTTTTTTTTAAGGCTTCAATAAATAAAATAACAGTTTTTTAGTATCTGAAATAGATAAACTATTGTAACACCGTACTAAAAAAGGAACTCAAAATTATAACAAATATTGTCTTTTTGTGTGTGCCTAAAACAGAAAAAAAGAAGATTTTACAGCTATGTCTGTCTCTCTGTCCCTGTGGCTTCAGATTTGATTGATTTGATTAAAACTTGACATTTAGCCTTTATGTGGGCAAACGGTGGTTAGGTTTATCAATGTTTATCCTAGTCGTTAATAAGGGTATTTTTGCTGAGATTTATTTTTTTTAATCAGAAATTTTTCAAAAGTGGCCGTAAACGATTGTGTTTAAAATAAATAGTATATCAGAGAGGTGTTTGATATTACAACTTTTTAGAGAAAAACATCGATTAAACCAGTATTTTTTTTATTTTTTGGAAAATTATTAAAAGGTTTTATTCAAAATGGCATATCTGGGGAATATTTTATGCATATTCATTCCCTATATTTGTAACATAAGAGTTGTAACTTCGCAGGTAAAAGGGCTCTATGATCCAACACAGTCACAATTATGTTCAATATAAAAATATCCAATATTCCATGGGTCCACAAACAAAAAATTTCCACCTTATTAAATTATTTTAATGAAAAAAGGGATAAAAAAAGGTCCTGTGTAGCAATTACAAAAATGTACAGCTAGCAAAAATGTCCACGGTTTTAAGTAGAGAAAAAAAAGACCAAGGCATATTTTTTTCTTTAAAACCATAGACTGCAATACATTAATATAAGCCCTATATTATAAATTTGAAGAGTTATTTACAGTTATATTTACAGTGTTATATATTGGCGATTGTTATGCAAATGGCGTCCAACATATTGTTAACATCACCTACTTCCGTATATGGGTCAACGTTGAGCTTCAGGGGGTAAAATATATCTTGGTGGAACTGTTCTACATGTTAGTTCTCTTTATATTGGTTGTATCACCGCATGCTATATATGGATATACTCTACGCTGGTTGGTGATAATATTCTGTTTATAGAATTCTTTATGTTATTATTATTATTAGCACCGCGTCTTACTACCCGTTCGGGTTATGCGCACTTACGCTAATGTGTAATGGTAGGGTGATTGTGA